>JAWVMQ010000080.1:0-103254 GCA_036321185.1 Trypanosoma lewisi | reverse complement strand
AGTGCGAGTGATGGCGCTACACGCAGGGACGCGTAGCCGTGGAGCCGTTCTAACCTTCGTTGTGTTCCGGGTCTCCGAAACACAGCGCCACCCCGGACCCGCCCGCCGACGCTAAGAGCCTTTAACCGCACCCCAGGCACGGTCACAGGCTCTCGGCTTCACCAGGGGAGGCTCCCAGAAAAACCCAGTAAAGTCAACGTCGTTGCTGCACGCCGTCATCCGGCGATGCTCTGCATTTGCCCGCGTGGTTGTGGGCCGTCTAAGCCGCACGCTTGTTTTAAGGCTCCTCAAACATCGCGCTGTCATAGGCCTGCCTTCCGTTTCTGGTTGATAGCCAAAAGGCTATGCTTTCCACCCCCTGGAAGGAGCACGGGCCCAGCCGAAGTATCGAAGGACAGAAAATGACGATCCCGATAGGTTGGCAGGCGTCTGCGTTGACACTGCGAAGCGCTGGTGCTCCCCGCCTTGAACGGGTTCGCTGGCTTTGGCGGGCGCTGGTGGGTTTCCGCATCAGGGAGCCAGGACAACTTTATAAGATGCGCAACGCTAATCCTACGATGGTTGAGAAACGGCGGCGGGTTCCCTCGACGCTTTAAAAGGGCCAAGCCGACAGAACCGCCACGCCACGCCAGCGTGAACGCGCGACTGGTTATTGGTTTCCGGTTACCGAACGCAGGTGCCTTGAATGCCCCCCGGTGCCGCAATGTCCCTCGTCTGGTCGTAAGTGTGCGCGGGGGACGGGCGCCCATTCTGGGGAACACCCCAGGGGCTATCTGTGCTCACTTGTCGTTTGGTTTGCGGCGGTCGGTTTAATAGTGCCGGGGGGGATTGGCTGTTAAAAGAAAGGCCGCCAGTCTCGCCTGGCAAAACACCGGGCTGCCCTCACGCAAACACCTCGATTAAGGTGTGGTTTGGGTTTGCCATATCGGCTTCAAACGTTTTTGGGTGTAGGGTCTTTACTTTCGTTCAAAAAAGGCACTAGCCGCTGATTCGGCGATGGTGCACCCTAGTTGTTGAGGAGTAGTTATCTTTAATGCCTATGTCTGGCATCGTCAACCCTTTGGCAAATTGGCCGCACTGGCAATTTCTTTCACTATCATCGACGAAATGAGAACGTGCAAAAAGTTGAAGGCAGTGGTTGCCAGCATTCTCTTAGAATTGTGGTCGAGAATGATTTGTACGCAAGCTAAAACCACGATACCGCGCGAGTTCGCATATATTCATCAACTGAGCCATGAGGACTTATTCAAGTAGCACAAACGCCTTTCACAGCGAATTAATAGAGGATGTCGGTGATCTCACTTTTCACTTTTCCAAAGGAAAAGTAGGCTTTGGGGCCGGTGTTATCTCGGGCTTTGTAAACTGGAAAACTCTGGCTAAGCATTTGCGTTTCAAGAAGAAAATTGGAATATTTCCCTCCCAACTTTGCGGCCAGAGGGAAGCAAAGAAGAATATACAAATTCTCATCTACATATCCTGTGTTTAGCCCATTGTAACCCACAAGAATTCAAGGTCGAATTTTCAAATGATCCTAAAGTTGCTTCTCAGAAAGAAAAGTAAATGTATACATTCCATGACTCATATGAGACTCAAGAATGGCTTTCCGCAGAATTGCCCAGGAAGCATAATTCATTTAATGCTCAAACACTCACGTGCCTCTTTCCGCGAAACTTTCCAATTTTATGATATATTCGGCAGACGCGTTCGGCTAACCATGGCTAAATGAAACGTATTAGTGGATATTTTATTTTTATCATAATCCCACCAAAAGAGATTATATATAATAATCACGACGATTTAACCCACAAAAAAAAACACCAAGAAACCTATGAAAGAAATGATGCCCGCCGACGAAATTTGGCAACAGGTGGAAATACTCGAGGCAAGGTGTCGAGACAAGAAACCCGAATGCCTTTAACGTTTTTCGCCCTTATATAACGTGGTGTGAAGAGCTCTTGATGTGATTACAAACCTGGTGTCTATAGCGGTGGGGGTGAATTCTGTTGTGGGGAGGTTCCGGTCACCGAAATTACTTTCCAGCCGCGTAGGCTTTGGGGTTATGGCGATCAGTGGCTCAACAGGTTTCGGCCAAACACAGAATTTGAAAACTACGCTGAAAAGAGATATTGTTAAATTAGGCAGTGACAAAGTTTATTCCAAAATCGATTTCGTAGAATACCAGTGGGAATGTAACTGGGTAATATGCCATACTTGCTCCTGAGTATTCAGGTTCTGTATTTGGTAAGGGTAGATATTGCAGCCAAAATGGTGTAAAAGCATCGGAAATTATGGGTTTCTCAAAAATGTGATTTAAATTGCTTCAAAGTCGTGCTTTTATTTTATTTAGCGCTTCCGTGGGTTGCCTTGAAGTTTATTCAGGTTGTGCTGCTAGAATTTTCTTTCGCTGTTGCCATAGCGAGGTTATTCTTAAGAACCCACATACCTTGCTCTACAAACTTTTGTTGTAGAGAAGCAAAAACACAACAAATAAAGAGAGAAACAGAGAAATAGAAGGGCTTAACGAAAAAAAAGATGATAAAAACAATACGGCCTTGAGGCCTACGTAAAACCAAATGGAGGGAATGATCTCACAAAAAAAAGCCCAGCAAAAATTTTCCGTAGGCATTCCATTGGCCTGAGAGCATGTTGGTTGGTTGGGAAGGTTGTAGGGGGAAGAGCAATCTACGCATTCGTCTTTCTTTAGGATTTTAAATGGGCGAGAAGAAGAACGTTTGGTACAATCCCGGTGCTGCAAGACCAACGCAGTATGCTTTTTAGAAATGGGAAGCCCCCCAAAAGGGCATTTTTGTTCCCTGGCGAGTCTGCTTTGGAATATGAATTGCAAATGGTGAATCGAAAGTCTCGAAAGAATTTTGAAGCATTACTCGTTACAAAACCCCACGTTATTTTTAGATCAGTTTGCTGAACAATCTGGGTTTTAGAAATTTCTCTCGTAGGCCTTTTTTCGTTCGTGTCCAATTTTTACCCTAAGCACCACACCATCAGCCACGAGTGCCCCTACCGTTCGGATGGGCGCTTTATCGGCCGCACCCGCTTCCCAATTAAAACCGTTTGTTTATGCTTTTGTCTCAAATTTTTTTGTTTCATAACATCTGTAGCCTTTTCCTTTCGAATATATAAACACATGCATGTAATTAACTAAAAGCGTGATTTTCCAACACGGCAGGGCCAGAAACGGCCAAATCCTCTTCTCCAATTTGGTAGTGATTTTCCGGCGTGGTATCCAATACTTTTCCGGATACCAAAACTTTATCCTGACCTTGGGTAACAAGTTGCCATATCTGTGCAAAAATTCGGAGAATTCTAGCAAGCAACCCATTAGTTCAAGACTTTTGCGCCTGCCTAATTTGTCCATTTTTTTTTGATGATGAAAGCATATATGTTGACAACGTTGCCACATATTGTGGTTTTACGAAGGCCAAAAAGAAGGCACAAGAAACGACAAGATGACATTTTAAGGTGGAGAAGGATAAGTGGGAAGAAATCGAACCCGCCTCAAATAACGCATGGGCGTCTTGCCTTGTATTTGGGCTCCGCATTTACCAACATTGAAAGTATCTTCCAAACGGCGAGCCAAGAGCACTCTTTTTTAGAATCTTTTTGTAACTCTAGAGAAAACCCCGAGCTTTACCTTGCAACACACCTCTGTCGCACTGGATTTCTTTTCTGTGGTATGTTTTTCGCTTCAATGTAGCTCTGCCCAATCGCCTTTTTGATATCTTCGGGACTGCTTGTGTAACTTTTTTCGTGTCCCCTACTCTGAATATTACGAACGCAAAAGTAAATCACAAACTCTTGCTAGTCCCAACCTGCAACAGTACATTCTTTATGTCGTTGCGTGGGATCCTCTTAATTGGTTTTGGAAACTTGCTACCACATTCGGACGCCCACACCCCGGATACGAGCGGGTCCAACTTCATCTTTTAATTTCGTTCAATGACGAAAAGTTAGCCAATAAATCCGACATGAGTATTTGTTAAGGAAGAAAGAACTTAAAAGCAAGAAAAGAAAAAAGAAGAACGAACCTCTAGTTGTAATTAACTATGCCGTCTTTCTGGAAAGATGAAGTAACGAATTCGTAGCCTCATGGCCTTCCCTTCACAATTTTGGCTTAATTTCCTTCATGCATCATTTCTTTTGACCTAACACCTTATTTTCAACAGTCATTAAAGCCATAAGTCATTCTCTTCTTGATTTATTCACTCCCGTTTGAATAATGTTTCGCTTGCTTTTCTTGTTCATAAATTTCGCTTGCGATCTTCCCAACTGGCAAGTCGTTTTCCTTTCGGTTTCTTCATTACTGCAGCTGTTTGCTGGTGGCTTCCCCAATTTGCAAAAAAAAAAGAACTCCATAGCGGAAAATAACTTTGACGTTATGCAGCAAATGGATGCGAGACACTTGTTTTTGCAAAAGTGGGTTGTTTTTTACGTCGCTTTTTTTTCGTAATAGATGGATAGCGCTCCAACAAACAACCATCATATAGCACACAGCTTCCCGCAATTTAGGGAGGCTTCTTTGTGTGGCATTTTGCTTCGTTAACTACTTCCTCCAAAGAAGAAACGGCACGGCCATCGCCGCCATCGTAGCGAACCGCGTGCTCTATTGAGTATTGGCGCGTTCAAATGCCTTAAATTTAGATGCCTTCTATATACTCAGAACACTCCGGAGAGCCTCGCAACTCCCTCGACCAAGCCTTCCTGAGCCTCACAATAAACTCCATGAAGTCCTTTGCGATTTGAGGGGTCGTTCGCGCTTACGGTGGGCAGAAGTGGTCTGAATTGTTGTTATGGTTGGCTCTGGCTATGTCATTGCACGCGGTTCCGTGCGATCAGGGTCGGGACAGGATTCTGCCGTCGTCGTTTGGCCAGGTGGAGTCCGGAGCCGCCCCACCGCCAAAAGGAATCGCGCCGCTTTTTTCGCCTCGCACAGCTTCCTGCAGGGAAGCCATTTTACATTATATGGGGCACGCAATTGGCGCAACCCGGGACACGCCATCAGGTGAGCAGACGTTTCTTCGCCCTGTGTGCGTTGGCTTGGTGTCGCGCGATGTGGGATATACTCGTAGGCCGCTTTGCGGTGCAGGGTGACTCCGCCAGAGCTCATGCAATGCTTATCGAGCGTTGGGCAGGTGAGGAGGGTGAGGTTTCTGTTGACTACTTCTTCCGCATGTGGACGTTTCATTCCGTCCGTTCCTGTGCCACGGCTGCCGCGATATATCCCGCAGTGGCATAACGGGGGGTCGCGGTTAGCAAATGGCCCTCCACATTCCACACGCCTGACTTTGTTCTTCGGTGGTGTGGTTTCATGCCTGTCTGTGGAATTGCTTCGCGTTCGTTTTCTTATTCGGGGATGCTCTATAGACTGGGGGAGGGGCTCCGCCAAGATTTCTCCAGGGCTGATCCACCCATTGTGGGCGGCAAATGCCGGTTTCGTTTCGAAGCCCCTCGTAGACAACGAACATGTGGGACGCAGTGGTGGTGTGGAATCCCCCTCGGCTGTGGGTAACCGCAGCTCCTCTACAATGTTCGGGTACTGAAAGGGACCTTCCGGGTGCCGCAAACGAATGTGTAGGAGGAGTGGTGGTCGCTCAGGAAACTCTTTGCCACAGAGATGGCAGCGGTGTGCGCATTGATCGCTTTCGTGGCTGCCATCATGATCTCTTGGGCGCTTGCGTCGTCGCCGCTGTTGCGGTGCAGGGGGTGAGGGCATCGCGAGGTCTGTGTGGGCAGACGGCGGGTGTTTGCACCGCTTGTGTGTCAGGAGGCCCCGGTGGTCTTATGCCAGAAACCGCAAACACCACAGCGTATCATTGTGGTGGGGACTGGGTTTGCCTGTGCCTGTTTGCGGGCTGCGAATAAGTTCGGCTGTTTGCAACGGATGTGGCTGACCAGTCCCGCGTTGGACTTCGCTGCGAAGTTGCAAGTTCCGCAGTTGGACGCTTTCCCCGGATATTCCACTGTGACGCACCTTTGCCCTTCTGCATCCTCATCTTCCTTCTTTATGATGGCCTCTACCTTGGCGATGGCTGAATGCTTCCATCGCTTATGTGCGTTGAGGTCGTGCTTTGTACGTGCCACAAATCCACAGTCGCCACATGTAACTTCAGCGTGTGAGGGCGGATGGGGCTGAGGATCGTCTGCTCTCCTGTGTCTGAACTTTTGGTGCGGAACAAGCTCGTTTGGCGGCGCGTCGTGAACTCGCGATGCTCAGAGGTGAAAGTCGGTTTTGGCGCTTCACTGTCCTTCCCCGTGCTTCTGCTGCGCTTAGTTCCCGCCGTTGGTGGCCGGCTGCCGTGATAGGTGCGCGTGTGTCTCGTGAGCCCATTGCGCCGAAGAAATTGTCTTTGGCACATGCGACGCTCTAGAGAGGGCCCAGCTTTCAGACGCGGCAGTCCTGAGAGCAGGAAAGTTGGCAGCGTAGGTGGCGGCTCTGGTGGTGGACGTCGTTGCCCTTGAGTGTGGCAGCCCCCGGCTCGACAGCAGCGGCAGGTAAAGGGAACGTTCGGGCATACTTTTCGGAGCAGCCACCCGCAGAGCTGCGAGGCGCCAACCCGGAAGCGCGCCAAAGCCGTCCCTTCAGCTGGTGCCCGCTGTGGGTTGTTCTTTGTCGGCTTGGCGTCGTTGGTGATGTCTCGCCCATGGGTGGGCACTGGGGCGGTTTCCCCTCGCATAATGCGTTCGGCGTGCGCCACTACATCTGGGGCCCATGCGGCGTCCGTTTGCGGGAGCTCTGCCGCCTTTTTGGCCTCCCGGTCGCAGAGTTCGTTTTTCGCGACGCCGCAGTGGCCAAGGACGAATTGAAGGCGTGTACGCGCTATCCGGCGTAGCATCCGCAGTAGCAGCCTCCATAGGGTACGCAATATTGGGTCTGTTGAACGCAGAGGGTTGTTCTCCAGCACAGCGAGAAGAGAAAGGGAATCGATAAATAAAGAAACTCTGCAGGGAGCCGCGCCAAGCACTGGGGGAATCCGGAGGAGGCGGGCGAGACCAATTCGGCAGCGCTGCACATTCGGCTCCGTGGCTGCATGCTAGTGGCCCTCTGCCTTTGCGCGCGGTGTTGGTCAGCTGTTTATCTTTATAGACCATCGCCGCGCCGCAGGATTTTACTCCCAGGGAGACGGATCCATCCGTCCAGACTTCATAGTGAGGTTGATATGGGCCTTTTTTTCTGAAATGCATGGCGGTCCATTTCTCTGTCGCCACTTTATTCACTTCCTCTGTGTCGTTTGCGTGTGTCGTTCCTATGGGGGTATGAAATAGCATCCTGCTGCTTGGCTGCGGCAACCTTGTCTGCAAAGGCAGCTCCCTCTTTTCGATAAACAATGTGGGGTACGATTGCATGATTCTAACGTGCGGATCGCGAACTGCCGAGTTCCTCTTCCTATATACTATACGGGCGCTTTGCTGGACAAGCCCGCCGCGGGTGTCGCATTTAAGCATATACTTTAAAGACCTGTAAAGAGCTGCTTTGTCCAGAGGCAATAAGTTGGCCTCTAATAGAGCATCCGATGCTCGGCTGCCAAACAGGATCCCTGCGATGATCCTTGCTGCCTTGTGCTGACGTGTGGCCGGTATCCTGCGGGAAGTGGGCGATGCGTCCCACCATCACACTTCAATACCGTACATAACCGCTGCTTTTGCGAGCGCAAGATAAAAGGCGCCAAGATATCGCGCTTCGGTCCCCATTGCGGGAACGATGTGGCAACAAGCTGGAGGATCCGGGCATCGACCTTTTTGCTGACAGCCGTCGCATGGGATGCCATGCCATTGTAGTTCTGGAATATGGCACCAAGTAGCGCCGGTGTCTTTTCCAGTGTTACAAGGGGGTGTTCATCAAATAGAGTAAGGGTGAGGTTCCGGTGGAGCCGAATAATGTGTACTTCGTTTTGGCCGGATTCACCTCCATAAAATATTTCCTCGACCATTTGGATGCCGCGTTGGGGTCAAGCTGCAGTGTGTTGTTGATCATGTCGCGGTTTGTGTGCGTGTCTGTGGGGGCCGAATGGTCTGCAAAGAAGTCGTGGTGGAGCGAGGGGACTCGTGAGAGTTTGATACTTGGGGCGTTTATCGCTATGATGAACAGTAGCGGTTCCAGCACCATTCCTTGAGGGACGTCATGTTGGAAGTGGACTCGCTCGGATTCCGTCTCTTTCACCTTGACCAGCGCTGTTCTCTTTGCCGGGAACGAGGCCAACCATCGTATGAGGTACAGTGGCACGGAAAGTCCCCGTATCGCTTGGAGGATCTTATCGTGGTCGACTGTATCAAAGGCCTTCGCGCATTCTACAAACGCAGCCCCTGTTCTTGTTGCTGCCTGTGGGCGGTGGGGTGCCGCTCGGAGGTGAAGCAGTTGATCCATAGTAGATTGGCCAGGCCGGAAGCCGGACTGGTGCGGCGTCAGCTGTGGGTTAACGACTTCACGGATGCGCGCTGCAGTGGTACATTCCATGGCTTTGGATATGCGGTCGGTTAAAGTGATGGAGCGGAAGGAGTTGAGGGGTGTGGCTTTTTTTTCCCCGGTTTCAGGAGCAGGATGATCACCCCGTGTTTCCAGCCATTGGGCACTATGCCTGTGCGGAGACTCTTGTTAACTAAATTAAGAAGAACCCTCTTGCCTCATATTTCTAGATGGCAGAGAGATTCTCCGTGGATGTCGCCCGGACCTGAGGCGGAGCCGTTTGGGAGGAGTATGAGTGCCCTGTTCAGTTCAGCCATCGTTATTGGTATGAACTCTGAACCCTGAACGCGGACGGGGAAACGGAGCTGTGCATTCGGGTGTCGCTTGGCCCTCTTACTGTACAGGCGGATGAAGTGGTTGCCTGCGGGTGCATCGTGGGAACTGTGTTTTCCAACTTGACGGCTGGTGTGCTGAGTGGGCGCGGTGCGTATACTTTCTTCACGACATGCCAGCTGTCGCCGTTGGAAACCGACAGCTTAGAGCATGTGGATTGCCAGCGATAAGAGGCAAAGCGTTTCATCATCCCGCGGAGTCTGCGTGCGCGATGGTCACATTTAAGAAGGTCAGTGCGCTGGTCAATCTCTTTCCCTGCTTCCGTAAGCTCTGTTGCCCAGAGCATGGATCACTTTCTTTCGTCTCGTTTGACGGGTGCTATTGTGGCTTTTCGGATGGCCTCCGCAACGCTCCTCTCTATGGTATGTGCATTGTGTGCTTTTTTCATCTTCTTCAGCCTTCTATTTTGTACTCTGTGGACCGTGGGCCATTTGACCTTCTTTCAAGAGAAGAGTCGTCTGTGGCTGCGTGACTCCTCAATGGGGTTGCCATCATGGCCCATGACTGCGTCATAGGAGATGTAGTGCTGATCGCTGTGTTGCAAGTGCTTTGATGTCCAATTTAACGCCAGGCACTCGTGAGAAAGCGTCGCATCCTGTGACGACGAACCGTGTCGGGTGGTAGATCGTGTGGGGTCCCCGGCATTAGCAATGGCACATGGATTGTTGAGACGCCATTGCGCCAGCGTAGTCCCCGAGTATCTTCCGGGATCGCGCCATTCCAAATCAACGCGTGTGCGTTAGAGTCCGCACCGATGGTATGTGTGCACATTCGTGTGCTCCAAGTTCGCCGCAATGTGTAGAAGTGATGCTGCGACCAGGAGGGCGGCACGTTAATGTGAGATGCAGCGCGCGTTCCTCGGACACGTGGGCCGTAGCTTGCAAATACCCTTTACTGGCCACTACGGCTGGACCGATCCCCACTGGCAAATCAGCCTGGATGAGAATCGACAAACCGCCACCGCGCAAGGAGCGATCAATCCCGTGATGCTGATAACCAGGGACGGCAAAACTACGCACATCGAGCTCAGACATTCTTCTCTCACTGAGAATACCGAGGACCACACTCTCATCGTGGAGAAGCTTGCCGAGAGCCAATCGCTTGGCTTGAGTCAACCCGACTGGGTTCTATGGCATTCCGCGCATCTTCGGGCCCGGATTTATCTCCACATCTCCACTCAACAGTGACACTGTGCGGGTGATGCTGCCGACGGCGCGGTTGCACGTGCCCATGGGCAGAGAAGGGTAAAACTTTGTCCAAGCTAGACGCGGCTTGTCCTGGTGCTTTGCGATGCCGTAGCCATGGCGTACCTGTCCTCTACCTCTGCCGAAGTAGAGCGAAGGCGCTCGGCATCCCCAGAATAAACGGGGCACCTGACCTTGGTGCCGCGATGGGGTTGCCGGAATCACCAGGTGTTGCTTTGCCATAAGCCGTGGTGTCCGTGGAGTGGGGGTAGGCCGCGGTCTTGCGCCTTTTTTTCGAGCACGGCTGTTGCGGAAAGAGGGGGGATGACATTTTTTCTTCTGGGGAGAAAAGGTTCCGCCTGTTGCTGTTTAATCTCCAGGGTGTTGAATGTCCCTTTTTTTTTTGCCGAGGCGTGTGTTTTGCAACGCGTAGTTGTTTGGGTCCTTTTTTTTCTTTTTCTTTTTGTTGGTTGGTTGGTTGGGGTGGCATCATGTTTTCTTGTGGCGGGGGCGCTTGCGGCTTGAATGCCGCATGCTCCCGCCAACGAACGTTATCTGCTAGGCTGTGGCGAAAGGTTCCCCGGTGGGTTTGCCCCGCCTCCGCGAGAATCGTTGGCGAAGTTGTTTGGCCGATGAAATGCGTGTCTGCATGTTCGGTGCCTGCCCGTCACCTTTTCGTCCGCACACATATTGCGACCCTAACGGGTTTTAAAAGGAGAAAAAGGGGCGGATCTTCTGTCATTCCTTTTGCGCAAATATTTCCTTTGAAATGCCAACGCTCAGAACCGTAATTTTCGAGTGGGTTACAAAAAGGGAAGCGGGCGACCCCAGACTTGGAAGAATTCAAAAATGCTCCCCCCCCATTACGTTAAGCCCGTCTTCCGGCGCAGCGAAAGTCTCAACCCGCGTTCGGGAAATGATATATGTCTCCTTTTTACGTGCTTTGTTGTGCTCGGCCTGTCGCGGCTGGGTTTCGGAAAAGGCGGGGTTCTATAAGTAGACCTTCTTCTTTAGGGCGGGGTTCGGGAAACGCCATGCCAATTTAAAAGTTCTTTGCGTCTTTGAAAGGGAGGCTTCTTAACGGCCTTACGTTGTTCGAGCCCGAGGAAGGAACAAAAAAAAAAGTTACCCGCCTTGTGTCGTTAAAAAAAAAAAACCAAATTTATAAAATAAATTTGGGCTCCGCAACGGAGTTGGCATGGAATGAAAAGAACATTGCGCCACACCGTGACGCAAAAGCTTCATATGCTTGTGCCCTTTTGTTGTGCGGCAAGTCGGATTCGGTAAATGATGAGTCTTTTTTAACGGCAGCCTCTCTACATGGGCTTCTTTGTCAATTTTTTTTTCAAAAACGCTCACTTTTTTTGAGAAACAGTCGCGCTAAAGATATATAAAAGGGAATAAGGTATATCTTTTAGTTGACCCAGAGAAAAAAAGAATATTTCTTTTCCAGTGTCTCGAGAAAAAAACAAGAAGACCCTTTGCCATCCAAAAGTCAAACATTAGATGGTGCTTAATTTGTAATATTGTTGTTGTTTTTGTCCGTGTGTGTGTCGAAGCCATCGTTTTTATGGATCTGGCAGTTATTTTTGTATAGGCGAAGTGTTCTTTTTGCTTTTTTTTCCCAGATGTGGCCCTTAACTTCTTGTTTTCCGCCAAATTCACTGTATGAAAATCCACCGCGCTTTTCTCTGCGGCTCGCTCCTGAACACTGTTGGCGGAGTCCTCCTAAAATGGATGGGTATTCTTCATTTTTCCTTTTGGTGAAATGCCGCAATTTTTTAAAAATCACGGGGAGCAATCCGACAGAGATACAGGCAGAGTGCGTTGCTGTCGCTTTTTTTTTTTTGCTTCTGACGTTGATTATGGGTCTGAGAAAGCATTTTTTTTTTTTTTTGAGGAGGTCAGCGCCAGAAAAAACAACGTGGCGATGTAGCCCAGACCTTTGGGATCGGGCAGGAATAACGCTGAGAGGTTGCTTGCCAAATTGGTCTGTAACAAAAACACTGTTGATTTTCGCAATGTATGCTTCAAAAAAAATCCCCGCCACGACACGCTGGTCTATTGGTAAAGAACTTTTTTCCAGTATAATCTGCCGAAAAAACTTCCCGGCCGGGAATTGAACCCGGGTCACCCGCGTGACAGGCGGGTATACTTACCACTATACTACCGAGAACTTCACCGGCCGCAAAACTTACGGAATGTTATAGTACATATTAAAAATAATATATTAATTTTTTTAGAAATCGGGAGCGAACAAAAGAAATGCTCCGGGTTCCCTTGCCATGTAATCTTCAGCTGCATTATCTTATACGCAGCGGATTCCCTTTCCGCCTGCGAGGGCAAACGTGGCCGAGTGGTTAAGGCGCCTGCCTGCTAAGCAGGTGTGATCTCACGCGTAGGTTCGAACCCTACCGTTTGCGATCTTTTCCACCTCACCGATAACCTTGTTTGGGAGATCTCTTTTCTTTCGCTCATTTCATTCAGTTTTAGATAGATATATTTTATATATTGTCACAAAAAGGCCGCCAGGACGGGGGATGTAGCTCAGATGGTAGAGCGCCCGCTTAGCATGCGGGAGGTATTGGGATCGATACCCAACTTCTCCACTTTTTTCCTGTTCTCTCCTTTTTTGCGATCACCAGAAAAGGTGAAAAAAATGGAGAAGTTGGGTATCGATCCCAATACCTCCCGCATGCTAAGCGGGCGCTCTACCATCTGAGCTACATCCCCCCGATCATGCTTCTTCTTTACTTATGAATACAACCTTATTAACACAAGACGTGCATAAACAGTTTGACCCCGGGGGATTGGCGGCTTCCTAGGAGATTCGCGTGTGGAGTGAATTTTGCCAGAAAAGAGGGTCAAGACGTCCCATCAGGGAAAGTTTTTTCATATTTCTACATAAAACTACGGGGTGCAAGATTCAGAACGAAGAATGTGTGTTTTTGCTTGTCGTATCCCTTCTTTTCCCTCTTGTTGCTTCCTAGCTTGTTTTCGCTCTTGCCACCGGTGCGGGCTGCTCCGTTGGTCGCGGGAAGGCCCCGGTTCCGTAGGGTCGCATTCTTTTTGCTTGGTGGCGGGGGCATTTGCGGGGAGGGGCGCTCGAGGGAGATTCAAAAATGCCAGCCAGAATCCTCTTCATCCATATTTGCTTGGCGTGTGGGTGCCTGGCGTTCATGTGGATGTGGATGGCGGGTGGGGGTTCTTAGGGAACTTTTTTTGACACTTTTGAGTGTGGAGTTCTTTTGCCTTGGATTCTTTAAAAGGAAGGAAAAAGAAGAAAGTAAGTTGATCGTTTCTTTCGTTTATTTCAGGTGGCTTCATGGGGAAGGAGTGGCGGAGGCACGTGCTTATATGAGAAGGTGGTGTGGTAGATGATAAAAATGAAGTATTTTTCGACTGCTCTGCATTTCTCCATTATTTGTCAAAGAAAAAGAAAGAAAACTGAATAATGTATGCAGTGCACTGCTTGCGTTTGGGAGTTTTGACTTCCCTCCTTTTTTTGGTGGTTGCAGAAGGATTGGATACAATGAAAAGGAGTTGATGATGTTATATATATATATTCTGCTGAGTTTTCCTTATTGAATTCATAACGGTGGGTCGTTCTGCTTTGGTTTCCTGTTTCTTTCTCTCCTTGGCTCTGGATGAGGTAATATGTTTGGTCGTTGTTGGTGTTCATTGTTTTACTATTGTTCTAATATTTTTTTAATGCACCCCTTTTTTATTTTTCATGGAAGCATCTTTGCTGCTAAAAGCAAAATGGATAGTGTTGAATTTTTCTCTGTAGTATTATTATTATTAGTATTATTATTATTATTATTATTATTATTATTATTATTTGGTGTTATTCTAGCGTTCTCATTTTTCGCGCTTTTTTTTTCTCTTGGAAAATTTCCTTATCCTCTTTTATCCTTACATTCTTCCATGTTTCTTAAAATTTTTTAATCTTTTCCACTTTTTTTTTCCCCTATAAAAAACGAAAACAACGACGCGTTTAAATCATGTTGCATTCTAGTTTTGTTTCTTCTTTGTCACAAAGAAGAGAAAGAACATCCAAAGCGAGAATAGCAAGGTGAAGAAAAATAATAATAATTTAAGTGAGGGAACAGAGAATCATTGCTTGTGTGTGTGTGTGTGTGGGAAACAAGGGAAAATAAAAATAAAACAACAACAACAGCGAAAGGGAGGAAAAACAGAAAAACAGGAATGGATGGAGAAGAATCGGGTTCGACGAACGAAAGCAAAATAGGAGGGTTGAACACATATCACACCTTCTCTGTTGATGCCCCACCATTTGACCCTGGCCAGAATGCGTCTTCATGCTTGCAAACTAGGTGGCAAGAGCCATCTACTACTACATTATCAGAGCAGTTCACTGCCATGGGAACAAATGCATCCTGGCCCTATCCTCCACAGTATCTCGGAATGCTCCCCCTTACCGCAGGTATGAGAGCCATGGTAGAGGCATCAGTAATGATGAACAGTGGAATGAAGAGGTACAGTGGAACCCCCATTGTGAGAACATCAAGCCCAAGTAAGAAAAATGCAGCGGAAGGGGGTAAAAAAGAAAAAGGAAGTCTGTCAATCTATGCCAAGCCATGGTCTCCAGTTGACACAGGATTAACTCAAGATGAGGAAGACATATGCATACATTTAAAGAAGGGTTGGGTAAAGGTTCCTTATCGCGGTGAAATGGTTGTTGCACCTATTGCATTGACGGAAATAGGTAGTCTGTTTGTCCATTCACTTACCTTAAGGCCTATTGAGAAACCAAGAATTCATTTAGAACTTTATAATTATCTCTGTGCAAGATGCGCAACACATTCTTTTTTTGGCCGTTTGTCTTGCAGGGATGCAGATGTGATTTTGAAAGGTATTGCTGGGGATATTCCCCCATTACGTGTAGCGCATTTGATTGAGCAGGTAACAGAAACTGTTGTTTTTGCTCTTTTTACTGAAGGCGATTACCTTAATTATGAAATTTGGCTTGAAACTCCTGATAAAGCTAACCATGTTGCAACTACGATTTCGAACGCATTATGGACATGTCCAATGTTTCATGGGTACGCAGTTTATGCGAAGTCTGAAGAGGACAAAATCTTTTTGCATGATTACATAGCAAGCCTCAAGGATGAATTTCCAGAAGAGACACCCTACCCTATGCATTGTATTGAAGCGATTGCCTCAACGACAGCTAAAGAAAAAGAGTAAATGCTTATTAATATTATAACTTTTTTTTTTTAAATTTTACTGATATAAACGTGATAACAGCGGCAAATGATTTTATCCTTGGTATTCCTTAGCTGTTTCTCGTATTAATGATAGCACTACTCTGCCTTGTTATATATATGTATATATGTATATATATATATATATAACAAAAGGTAAATAAATGAAATGCTTTTGTTTCACTTTATTTACAATAGTCTATCCTTCTTTACTAAGTTGATTTAATTACTCTTTTCTTTTATTTTTCTTCTTTTTATTGTAAAAGGGATAAGGATATGTTTGCAGAAGTTTCAAATGGTACTTATGGGACGAAACCTCAACGAGATCATTCTTTGGGGGCGTCCTATACACCAGAAGAAAAAACCTTTCATCGATTGTTTCCCCAAATACCATTATCAGAAAAATTAGTGGAATCTCGCCAGTGCAGTCTATTACTGAAGGGAAAGAGGTTTGGTCGCATGGGAACACTTTATGCATCATCACTTCGTTTATGTTTCAGATCGTCGTTCTTAAAAGAACCAATTATTCTGCGTTGGGAGGATGTCATTCTTATTGACAAGGGAGCAGGGATGTTTTTTGAATTTATTCTTGTAAAAACAAAGGACGAAGAAGAATATATTTTTTCCAGTTTTTTGTCCGGAGGAACTGGTCAAACATTTAAGCTGCTTAAGACGCTATGGACAGTTCGTGCAAGATTCGCCTTTTCAGGGATCCCGCCACCACCACTACTGCCACCAACAGCAACAACAGCAATGCAGCTTCCGGAACATATATTGGATGAACCCCATCCAGTGGAGGCGCCTCCTTCAGGATCTTCCGTTTCACCTGAAAGACCAATTCCTCTAAATAGTGAAACTCACGATAAAGCTGAAGATACAAATTCCTCAATTCCTTTGGGTTCTTCTTCAAGGCTAATGAATTCGGAAAGTTCGTTGTATAATTCGGTGCTGAATTTGAGTACAAGCGATATGGAGATTACAGGAAATGCTGTAATGAGCCACGATCCAGTGAAAAGATCACGCAGTACTTCTCCTCAGCCACAAGGCTCTCCATCACAACAACAAGGTACCGCTTCAGAAAAATTTAAGGGAATACAACGTTTTCCAAATATTCCAAGCTCTGAGCTACTTATTGATTCTTTTCAATGTAGCTACGTAAGTGGAGTTCATCGATTAGGAAAAATGAATATTACAACAAATTATATATTATTTCATTCAATAATGATGTCAGGACCTCTCCAAATAAATTTTAAAGATGTGAAAAAGATTGAAAAAGAACAAACTATGATGATACTGGATGGAATTGCTATAAACGTCAATAGTGGTAAAATCTATAGTTTTACAAGTTTTCTTAGTCGTGATGCGGCATTAAATATTTTAACGCATTTTTTTAATGTGACTAAAATGCTCACCCCCCAAGAAAGAACAATGTCCCTCTCAATACAGGAAAATGACATAACAAATGGGTTCGCCACAAAGACAAGCGAACCCGATATATCAAAATTTCCTACTGTTGAATCACTTAACGAGTTTTCTAAGGTATCAACGGATTATGGAACGGCCCTAAGTGACTTTTCATGCTTTACACAGGAGCTTATAGACCCCATTGTGCTGCCAATGGGTAAGACTGTATTGGATGTTTTCAAAGTATGCTTTGATGATGATGCCTCCGTGTTAGAACAGTATCATAAGGATAGAAAAGATACCAATCAAAAATGGGGACCCTGGCGACCTGCACTGAGTGGTAGTCCAGCCTTCTCTGGTCAAAGAGTGTTCACGTGTACAACAATAGTTAAAGCTGCGATGACCTCCAAGCTGTGTCCGTTTACAGAATACCAGCGGTATGCGTTTATGAATGTTAGGGGCCGTGAACCAACGTTGGTTGTGCAATTTTCAGGCCAAGCTGAGGGTGTGAAGTACACCGATGCTTTTCGTGCAGAAGTGTTACTTATTTTTGCCCAAACCGATTCAGGTCTTGCGATGCGGGTATTTGGGTATGTCCAGTTTCTTCGAAGTGTAATAGTAAAGAGTCTGATTCGGCGTACATGTTTGAATAGTGAAATGCCAAAGTGTTACCGAAAATTGGGAGCGGACTTGATACAGCGTCTTGAAAAAGGTGGTGGAATATCAATTAGTAAGGACGTGGAGGAAAAGATGACATCCTCAAACTCTTTCGACGAGGAAATAGCTACATCAACTTCATTAAAGACTGTTATTTTTACGAGAGACGTTTTTATGCATTGGATTGACGTGGCTGTAAGATCTTTTGGGTTGATAATTTGTTTGCTTGGTCTTTGCTCTGCCTTTATGATGAAATTTGATAGCAGTATATATTTGAGTATGGGGGGCCCTAAAGAATATCTGTCTATTGCGGCTCTTGTGGGCACATTTTTTGAGTTTATTCGACCCACTGTTGTCTCCGCCCTCTGCGTAGGCGTCGTGGTTTTCTATCGATTCGTAGCTGATGTTTTTTTTTTTTAGGGATGTTAATGGGACCGAAGAAGAATCAATTATATATGGAGTCGTAGGCATGGGGTAACTTGTGTATATTCTCTTTCTTTCCTCTTCAGCACCTTTTAGTTTGCGAAAAGAATGTGCCTGAGAGGAAATCTATCTATATTACACTAGAGTGTTTAACCCTTCATTTGTTACTTGTTTTATTCATCCTTCGCTTGTTTCTATATTTGACTCCAGCCTACATTTGGCTTTAGTTGGAATCTAATTTAGATTTATTAGGTCTTCTTCAGTTTTCCTTTCTACCACTCACCTCGCAGTGTTTTTTTTCTTTTCTTTTTTTTTTTTTGGGGGGGGGAAGGAAGAGACTCTGAAAACTGCTCATTCGTAAGTTCTGGATGATTTTAAACATTATATAGATTTTATATTAATTTCCCTTTTCCCTGTTTTGTTTTTCCTTTGCGTGTGGTAAAGACTCTGAGGAGTCATCACGATACTTTCAATTATATTACCCTTCCCTTGTTTTCTTGTTGTATTTCATGTATGCTTTTCTGTAAAGAACAGGATTTTCCTGGAAAAGCATATTTATTATTATTATTATTATTATTATTATTATTATTATTATTATTATTATTATTATTATTATTATTATTATTATTATTATTATTATTATTATTATTATTATTATTGTTTTTGTTTTTCTTTTTGCTATTGCTGTCATACTCAAAACCCGTATCTTTGTTTTGTTTCTTCTTTTTGTCTCCTCCCTAAGTATAGATCAAGGGAAGCTCAACAATGTCAGTAACAAATGGGTTCGCCACAAAGACAAGCGAACCCGATATATCAAAATTTCCTACTGTTGAATCACTTAACGAGTTTTCTAAGGTATCAACGGATTATGGATCGGCCCTAAGTGACTTTTCATGCTTTACACAGGAGCTTATAGACCCCATTGTGCTGCCAATGGGTAAGACTGTATTGGATGTTTTCAAAGTATGCTTTGATGATGATGCCTCCGTGTTAGAACAGTATCATAAGGATAGAAAAGATACCAATCAAAAATGGGGACCCTGGCGACCTGCACTGAGTGGTAGTCCAGCCTTCTCTGGTCAAAGAGTGTTCACGTGTACAACAATAGTTAAAGCTGCGATGACCTCCAAGCTGTGTCCGTTTACAGAATACCAGCGGTATGCGTTTATGAATGTTAGGGGCCGTGAACCAACGTTGGTTGTGCAATTTTCAGGCCAAGCTGAGGGTGTGAAGTACACCGATGCTTTTCGTGCAGAAGTGTTACTTATTTTTGCCCAAACCGATTCAGGTCTTGCGATGCGGGTATTTGGGTATGTCCAGTTTCTTCGAAGTGTAATAGTAAAGAGTCTGATTCGGCGTACATGTTTGAATAGTGAAATGCCAGAGTGTTACCGAAAATTGGGAGCGGACTTGATACAGCGTCTTGAAAAAGGTGATACTCTTGATTCTTCAATAGCAAAAGAATCTACTGAATCAAATGAAAGGACTTTACCGTCAGTTTCCTCTTCATGCTTCGTGGAACCTGTTATAGGTTCATCCTCTCAATCTGCTTCTGTTTGCAAACCTGCGTTATATGTTGAGTTTGTATTGGAGATAATAAGTATCATCTCATGTGTACATGCGATTATGCACACGTACTTCTTTACCGTTTCCAAAAATGCAATTGATATTCATAGTTCTTTCTTTGCAATGAGCGAGGGGCATAACTCTTGTAGTGGAGGTGAACAGTTATTGGGTGTTGAGATACTGGGTTCCCATTTAATTGGTTTACTTCGTCCTGTTTTTCTTGTGTTTTTGTTTTGTTTGCTCTACGTTGTACATACCTTTTTACGAAAAACCATGCGGCGAATGAAAAAGTGAAAAAAAAGTATTTGAAGCAAAATAACAAAGAAAAGGAAACACTATTGATGGTGATGCAGGATTTTTACTTGTTCGTTTTGTAAGGAATGAATAAAAGAGATTTCTATATATATATATTGCATGGTAAACACTGCATTAAGGACATTTGTTTTATCTTCTTTTCATTTTTTTCCTTTTTCCCCTCCTTTTTGTGTTTGGGTGTCTTTAAGAAAAAAAGAGATGAAGAATGGGAGGGTAACCAGTGAGGCGGCTTCTTCGTACCTAGAACAGCAGCAGCAGCATAAATTTCCAAGAGAAAGTATGAGTTTAACTAGAAGTGCCAGCGCCCCTTCTGGTGGTAGTGGTAACTTTTCTGTTGATAATCAGTTTGGGTATCGCTGGGGGGAGCTGGGTGTTGGGGGGTTTACACCGTCACCACCGGCATTGAGTCCTTGGCGCTCTACGCCGCATTCAGCATCTAAATATGAGGGAACGATGGGCTGGAAGCAGAGTCCTTCATCTGCTGGGAGTCGTAACAGAACGAATCGTTGTCGTAATTACGGTATTTCATATAAACGTGCTAATAATGAGTTAATTCGTACGTATTCTGCCCGTAGCTATAGCGTTGGAGAAGAAGATCATAGTTACCCGCTAGGTGAAGGGAAAGGAGGGCCTAGTACTCCTCGTAGTCGTTCCCCCTTAACCTTGGCTCCAGGATCTTCACATATTGCGTTTCAAACTCCAAGTCCTCGCAATAATGGACGTGCGGCTGGAAGTAGTACTAGTAGTAGAGGTAGTTCTAAACTTGTCAAATTTCATGCTGAAATACCACCACTTCTGGCATCGGCGTTGTCAGAAGCACAAGCTTCTCGGGTTCGTGCTTCTCTCCAGAACAGTACTACGGTTTCTCAAAGTGGAGTTAGACTAAAGATACTTGAATTCTTAGAGTATTGGATGAGTGATGCCTTAACTTGTGTTGCAATTGAACAATTGATTACTGAGGCCTATCATGAAGCTCAAGTTGACGATTCTCGTGGTACACCAGTGATTGAAAATGAAAAAGATTTTCCCCGTGAAAATTCCAATGTGACGAATGGTGTGAGGGGTGTAGAAGGTGACAATCGTCGTCATGTACAGGATAGCGACAATGTGAATGACTCTAGGGTGGGAATCTCACCTGTAGTATTATCATCATCGTCTTTGACTTTTTCGTCTTTGTCATTGTCATCCTCAACGTCGTCGTTGTCGTCGAAAATATTAGTCCCCCATCACTCTGATTCTAGAAATTGGAATAAAGAGACAGTAATGGAAAAACAGCGACAGCAAGAGAAAGAGAAAGAGGAGGAATCACAGAGCGATTTAGAAGGAGGGAGGAATAAGTTTGTTAAAAAGAATAAAGACCTAGATGCAAATGCAACTTCTTCTCAAAATCAGGATTTTCCCGTGGATCGTTTTGTCAATATGGATTCAGTCTCAATGACACCGCCTCCCTCAACAACTTCCCCAAGCAGGTTTTATGGATTGACATCTGCTTCATCACCTTCAGCTACATACGACGCTATTCCACGTTTTTATTTTCCAAATGGATTACGGCAAGAACCAGAGGAGAGACTTGTTGGTCTGGTGTGCAAGAAACATGAAAACCCACATTTAAAAGGTGTAGAAGGCATGGTGATTCCAAAAGCTGTCTATGCAACATATGAAGATCATGCCGTTAGGATGAATAGTGGTTTATCCAAAGGACGTAAAGTGAAAAGAGCTTCCATTACTTCATTAAAAGCAGTAGAGGATAAAAATGTTTTACCATTTATCCAGAGGGAATTTAGTCATCTCCCAGCATTACCAAAATCCAGCCAAGGGACAAAGTTTATGAATGTACGGACAAAAGGTTTTTTAGGAATTGCTCAGATTGCTCAGACAAGACAAGGGATAAACTACAAATCGCAATTAAATCGAGCAATTCAACGTGTTTGTACAGAATGCTTTGGACTTCCAAAGTATTTTGCCTTTCTTATAGTAATAATTCTTCAAGCAAACGTAGTTCCTGGGAATACAGGGATGAATTCAGGTGAAAATAGTTACTCTGCGGCATTAAATATGTCCTCTTCTACGAACGGGGGATTATTATTGTCATCATCGTCGTTACTGTCACCATCAGGACTTTCTTCTAATTCCCAGTCAGATGTGATGGTACAACAATTGTATGATTTTTTTGAAACGTATTTACGTGGTCGTTGTATCGTTCGACGTGTATTTGAACTGTTATTACTTAGTTCTCGTCTTGTTTCTGTAGGTTCAGAGAAGTCATTTACAATTGGTGGTAGCCTTCAGAGAAATATGTCAGATGTAGATGAAGGTAAAGAACGGTCGTATTTATTACCAAATGATTTTCGCGCGTATATTGAGGTGCTATTAGAACACCATCCTGGTTTGGTCTTCTTGAAATCTACCCCTGAATTCCAGTCCAAGTATTTAGAGACAGTAATCTACCGCATTTTTTATGATCTTGATCGGTTTGGCCGTGGTAGAATTACATATGCCGAGATGGAGTCTTCCCCTTTTGTAGATTCACTTCGACAAGTGGATGCATCAAATGATATAAATTCCGTTCTGCTTTATTTTTCGTATGAACATTTTTATGTGCTTTACTGTCGTTTTTGGGAACTGGATGAGGATCGTGACATGTTACTCTCCCGAAGGGATTTTATGAAATACACCCCAGAGGGGCTAATGAACACTATAGTTGCTGATCGTGTGTTTAGTGGTGTTGGCCATCGAGCACCCATGAGAAGAAAAAATCGAATAAACTACGAGGAGTTTGTTTGGTTTTGTCTTTCTGAAGAGGACAAGACAACACCGACCGCGATACGGTATTGGTTTCGAATTCTAGACCTTGATGGGGACGGTGTCCTCTCTGCCTATGAACTGCGACACTTCTATGATGTGACGAAAGAAGCTGTGCGACTTTACGTACCCGACGGGACTGTGCCGTTTGAGGACGTGCTGTGTCAGATTTTTGATATGTTTGACATAGAAGCGCCCTTCGGTCTTTGGCTTGAGGATCTCTTATTAAAACCCGAAGCGGCCGCCGTGGCGTTCAGCATGATTACAAACGTGGTGCAGTTCCTACAATATGAACAGAGAGATCCTTTTGTGGCACATCAAGATCGCGTGGAATGTGGGTTAGAACAGACTCCATGGGACCGCTTTGCACGTGCAGAGTACGACCGCTTGTCCCAGGCAGTAAAGAATGAATGAGAAATTAATATAACAGAAAGTAAAGAAAATATTGAGGGGCATGAGAAAATGATGATTCTATATTTTATTCGTTTTCTTCGTTGTGATTCTTTTTATCTGTGTATGTACGTGTTTGTTGTTTTTGCTTGTTTTTGCTTGTTCTTGCATGTTTTTTTTTCTTTTTTTTCCCTTGCTTATTACGTGGTATGATTGCTATTACTATTGTTACTAGTTGATGATATGAATGGGGCTTGGCGTGGCTAGAAACCAGAGATGTAGAAAAGTATGGGGGAAGTTAATATTATCCCTTTATATAAATATCTGAGAAAGGAGCAGAAAACTGCTCCCTTTTTTATACTTTGCATATCTCTCTCTTTCTCCGTGAATTTTCTAAACAAACGGGCATATATAATTGATGCTGACTCCATACTGGTGATGAATGAAATTTTTCTTTTTTGTTTTTGTATGTGGTTAGTTGCTTATTATATATGTATTCTTTTTTTCTGGTTGACCGGTGTTCTTAATTGAGATTCGGCCCTTCTCGACCACTCCGTCCATTCATCTGTCTTCCTTTTCTGTATCTATCTATGCATCTATCTGTATGTTTGAAGAAGGTGTTCACTGTTTCTTTCCTTTCCATGTTAGGATCTCCAGAGTTTTTTGGTTATTATTCATCTCCATCCACACCCTGTAACTTCCTTTCATTGTAGTTCGAGACGGGGGTAGTGGGCTGCTACGGAGCAACTGTATATATGACACCACCACTCTTCATTTTTTTTTGCTTTTTGTGATTTCCATGTTTGTCTATCTCCCCTTTCCTTTCTGTTTTTTTTCCCTTTTCTTTTTCGTTTGTTGAAAATGAGAATTGTTTATTATATACATTATATATTATATATACATATATATTGCTTGTTTGTTTGTTTTTTGCGTTTTTTTTTTTCCCTTGCTTTGGTTGTTGACTAGATGTGTGCTATCGTACGAGCGAACACACTGATGACGTGTATAAACATCCCACCTGGTGGACTGTGAAACGAGAAGCGATGAGTAATAAGGGGGAAAAAACGATTAACGGAAGACAAATAAAGGAGAAGTGACCGTGCACGTGTGTATTCCTGGATGGTGAATAAAGAACAATAATAATAATTATAATATATAATATTTTTTCTATTGATAATAATCTCACCTATGTGCACATGTGTTGTATTTCTCTTTCTGCACACACATGTGTGTGTATATTCTCCGGTATAGCTCTTTCTGCTACGTGTTCCCTTTTTATTATTATTTTTTTTTTGTATCTTTCTCTTTCTTAAAAATTTTTTTTTCTCTAGGTCTCTCTGAAAAAAGGTTCCTACTCACCAAGAGACATATAGCTCCGTCAAGGAACAACAACAAAGCAGGAGAGCTGTGTATGTGTGTGTGTGTGTGAGACACAGGAAGAGGAAGGAAATAGTAAACAATACTATTACGCATCCTTATCCTTTTTTTTTTTTGGAATCAACACGTATACATACATACATAAAAAAATAAATTTATTTTTATTATTGTTAAGGAATTATTGTGAAGTGAAGAATGTGGACGACGCGGCTGTGGTTTTGCGTGGCAACGGCTTCCGTGGCTTCATCACCATCAGTAAACGAGACTGTGAAGGCGACGACTATGACGACACTTCCAAATAAACCGAGACGATCATTTACATCATTAAATATTCAGCCGTGGCAGAGAAAATGTTTAGGCGCTTCTCGTGATGCATTGTTGCCCGAATCCCTGTTCTATCACGGAGCTCACCTTGGCCCACGCCCGCTTTTTATTCTTGACCACACTACAAAAAATAACGCGGATGCCAAAGTGGCATCAGAAAAATATGAAGTTTTACTCTCTCACCTGTCGTGGGAATACGGTGCTGTATACATTCCACTTCACGTGGACTCTGTGAATGCAAGCGAGGATATTATAGAGTATACATGTCAACAGGTCTGCGCAGTGATGGATGTACTCGATGTGCGCTGGACACATTTCCTAACGTACTCGTACGGCTGCCTCGTCGCCGCACGCATGGCGACATCAGAAACATTTCCACATCGCATTGGAACATTTATTTCCCTTGATACCCCTCTGGTGACACGTGAACTAGTACAGAACACACAACAGCGGGAGGAGATCGCCAAGGCTGAGAAGGACGTGAATGTACCAGAGGCAGACTTATCCTTCGCCAAGGAAAACTTGATTTCATCATTGGAGGGTCCATTGCCATGTCCCACAGAGGCGGATAAGAGTGTGTACAAGGACTATCTCTTTAATCCTGAGACTATCTTTCAATCAGGAGGACTCATCCGTCGTGAGGAGAGGTACGTTTCCGTAAGGCGTCTTGCGAGTATATGCCACCCAATGCAGTTGGTGGTTCCCTCGAGTAATGCCGTGACGGATGTGGGGATACATAAGGAGTTTTTTGGTTTGCGCCGTCCCGTCCTTTTAAAAGGAGCGAAACAGCATGAGGAACTGTTTGCTGATGAAGGGGCAAAAGAACTCGCAAAGGTTCTTGAGACGTGGATGCAGCGTTTTGAGCCAGATGCATACATATCGAAGCGGTATGAACAGGCGGCAAAGGAAATGTCGCAGCTGATGACGAGCTCGGCTTCGACAACAACAAAAGGTAGTAGCACAGAAGGAGGTGGTGGTGAACAACAAAGGAAGAAGAAGGAAAAAAAGAAAAAGATATAAAATGATTGTTCGTGTGTAGGCTTGTGTGTACATCATATGTCTATCTTGCTCAGATGGATACGTAAATAAATAAGTGAATAATGAATTCAACGGTTATCATTATTCACGTGGTCATGTTTGTTGTATTATGCTTTTCTCTGGTTTATTACCATGTGCATCACATTCTTGGTTTCTCTACCTTTTCTTTTTTTTTTCTTTCTTTTTCTCTTGCTCTCCTTATTGTGACTTTACAACGATGTGTGAGAACGCAAGCAAGAATAATAAAGTATACTGAGAAAAGCATAAGTATAAAAAAATAATAATAACAAACGAAGAAGGAGAGAAAAAGGAAAGAACAAGGCGAACTTACTTATTATTACTATTCTCATTACTAAAGAAAAGAAGAAAAAGCGGAGTCTCATCCTGTCTGTCTGTCTGTGTGACTCGTACGACTTGGCTTTAAACTGCAGAAGAAATTCTGTGGGAATAAGAGCAAAAGGAAAAAGAACGAAGTAAATAATTAAAAAAAGGGAGACAAAAATACAAAACAATTGCAATCCAGCAAGCAAGGAAACAAACAAATAAACAACAGCAACAAAATCATAAACAAAACAACGACGCTGTAGATGGCAGACATGGCGAGTCCCTCAGAAGAAGTTGTAAACGGACGTGACGGTGAGGTTCAACAGCTCTCCGCCGAGGAACGTCTGTTTGAACAACATGAAGCGGCAGACGCCGCCGTGGAGGAACAGAATCACCAAAGATCGTCAGAAAGGCCTATGCCGAATGCGAGCATGAGCAATCAGCGCAGACGTCTGGATAGCAAACCGCAAGGAACATCAAAGAATTCCGCCCCATCAAATGTTTCGGGATCTCCCGCTGCTCCAACGCTGTTGCAGATAACACGGAATAACAACAAGACGCTCCCAGTGGAGAGAAAAAGGATAAAGGCCGCATCAGAAGCCACTGAGGGGGGCCACGTATTGGATAGAAAATATTTGGTACAAGAACGGGGAGGACATTCTCATGGAGGTGCTTTGAATTGGCAGCGTAGTCCGTATGGCAATGGAAAACAGGGGGCATATGGAAAGCTGCTTCGGGAGACAGCAAGGGCTCTTGCTTTGCGGCCTCCTAGCGCACACCAGTCAGTGGATCGCGTCTCACGTCCCAATTCCTCACAGAAGAAGGACTGCAGCCAACCAAGAGCCGCCTCTCCTGCATCTGTGTCGCCGTTTTCCCCCCCGCCAATCGCTGATATTCACTCACTAGCTGTTTCTGAGAGGGAGTGTGAAGTACGTGGGCCAGTCTGTCAGGGAATAGCAATGCTGGGCGACGACACTCAAAGTGGCGGTGGCGGCGAGGTTGTGACAATTGGTGGTGGTAGCGTTAATGGAGCAGGACGAGGTTGCTCGTCTACCAGCGCCACACGTCGTGTGGTGCACCAATCGGGTGCCATTAACCGTGACAAAGATAATGTTCTGGGTCTTCCTCCTTTTCATGTCTGTGAGAAGCAGAGAGAAAGTTTGGGTCGAGGTCGTGTATTGGCCTTCAATGACTTGCTTTGGAGGCGTGAGCACGAAAGCCGATGGCTTCTGCCGCAGGAAGAGCGTGGAGCGCCGTTTCCGTCTTCTTTGCCCCAGATTGTGATGGAGACCCCGGAGCTGCCGCAAGTGCTGGAAGTGGCCCTCGCCGACCGCTTCCTTGCGGTACTGATGACATGCCCCCATTCGGAGGTGGAGCGAATTGTTGCCGCACTTGCGCCGAACGACGTCGATGGGGTTCTGCAATATCTGCGGCAGACGTACAGTAGTAAGCGCCACTCCACGCGGCCATCCGTTTCCGACAGGGCACGGCTCTCGCAGGACGGGCACCGGGCGGAGTGGCTTTCGACACACCGCCGCCACGTGCAGGGCACCATGCGTTCCATTGCGTCCGGCAGCAGGGCACAGGGCGAAAGGAACGGGTCCGCCCCGCATATCTCAAGGGAGGTGCGCCACTTCTTGCGACGATTCACGCGGGAGGCGTGCATGAGGTTTCTCGACGAGGTGTGTGCAGCGTGTGCGGTGCGGCGGGATCGGGCTCGAGCGGAACAGCCACAAGAGGTGCAGGCTCGCTGTGTGCCGCTGCCGGCGGAGGTGTTGGACCCGCTTTTTGGACAGGTTGTGGTTCGGCTGCTCTTTCAGATACTTGGGTGGACAGAAAAAGAGTCAGCGCGTCTGTTGCCAGCAGTCGTGCAGCAAGTCAAACATTATCTGCCCAGTTTTCCTCCCACGGTAACACAGCATGCGTAAGTATGAAAGGCTGAGTCTTTCCCCTTCTTGCGCATGTCCATCATCCCAAACTCCCAATTATCCACATGCATGTGCTTATATATATGTAGAGAAAAATAAACACAATGGTAAGAAATAAAAAAAAAACAAAAGGCGTAATAAAAAATATACCATCATTAAGAAGAACAACAGAAAGCAAAGAAAAAAAGAACGAAAAATGAAAAAGCCTGCGGCATTTGCCACACAGTAGTCTATGGGTGTGTGATTGCACAGATAGATGCAGGCACACAAACAAGCACATATGCTTCGAGGAATACAGAGAATCGTTGAGAAAAAGGACCCAGAGAGGAATTTTTTTTCCTTTCCTTTTCATTACGGCTTTTCCCATATGAATAAAGAAATTCCGTACATGAAAGAAACATAAGGAAGTAGACAGGCATGTGCATCTTTCATCCCTTTTTCTTCTTCACTGATGTGAGCGAAAAGGAAATAGTCTTATGGGGGTGTGGGAGTGTTTGTGAGTGTATTTGTATGTATGTGATGGAAATGAGAGGTGGATTGCTTGTAAATATATGTATGAACTCAGATGAATGTAATAAAGAAGTGGAAGGAAAAAAGAGGACTCAGTTTTTTTTTTTTTTGAATTGTTTGCTATTCCCGGGTTTTTCTTTCTTTCTCTCTCCATGTGTGTGTGTGGACTCTCTTCTTTCCCTTTTTTTTTTTTTGTGTTCTTTTCTTTAAACCGTCTTCGTGTATTTCTCGACTGCTGTTGTTTATTGTTAGGAGAAAAAAAAATAGAGAGGAGCCCTATATATCCATATAATGACTCCTCTCTCTCTCTCTCTGTATACGTGTGTGTGTGTCTTTTTCTTTTGGTTTGTGTGTATGCGTGGAAGGCAAAAAAAGGAGGGGGTAATGTGATGGCGGAAAAAGTAATGTTTCTTTTACCCTCCAGTTCTTCATAGAAATGCCAGACAGACAAATATCCAGACACGAAAAAAAGATAGGAAAAGGAGTGAGGAAGAAGAATCAAAACAAAAAGAAAGAAGAAGGACAAGAAGAACAAGAAAGAAAAGAGGGAGAACAAGAAATTGCTTGTTTCTCTATCCATTACCTTCAACCCACCCTGTCTCTTTCTCTCTCATATATACATATATATATATATATATATATATATATATATATATGTAGTTAGTGTTACTGTTGTTCCTGCATTTAAAACTCACGCATCTCTTTGTTTCACTACTCTGCTTATACATATAAAGTCAGGAAGACAACCATTAAAAAGTCCACTAACAACAGCAACTAACAAACAAGAGTGCTATAATGTCCAAGGCTCAGTTCGACGCCGCCGTGGAGTACGTGCGGTCCCTCCCGAAGGACGGTCCGGTGAAGTTGTCCAACGCCGCCAAGCTGGAGTTCTACGCGCTCTTCAAGCAGGCGACGGAGGGGCCGGTGACGGGGTCGCAGCCGTGGGCGGTGCAGGTCGAGGCCCGCGCGAAGTGGGACGCCCGCCACGCCATCGCCGACATGTCGAAGGAGGACGCGATGAAGAAGTACGTCGAGCGGCTGGTGGAGGTGACGAAGGAGGCCGGAAGCCCGTGGACCCCGCCACAGTAGAGGGAGAGACAAGGAGAAGGATAGAGAGCAAGGCTCTGTGTGCATGTGTATGCATAGCGAGGGATGGGGCGAGGAGGAGGGAGGAGAGAATAATGATAACAGAAAAGCGAAAACGAATTGAAAAAACTAAAACAAAAAAGGGTAAGTGAAATACCAGGTATGTTTTTCCCCCAGCAACCCTTCATCTTCTTACATGAATGAGTAGTGGAGATGGGGGATGGGGGGGGGGTGGAGGGTTCAAAGGGAGAGAGAAATATCTACAGAAAAAAAAAAGGCGAAATTAAAAAAGAAAAACGAAAGGAAGATAGTGGTGGGATATCTCTGTATGGGAAAAAGAACAAGGGGAAGAGGTATGAGAGATTCTTGGATACTGTTACTGGATGATGTAGGCAAAATTAAAAAAAACACCCTGGAGTCTGGAGAATCTCTTCTGGCCTTACATATATGTAAATATGCATATATATTGTGTTACCGGTTGGATTCAGAGCCATGTTTGTTGTCTTTACGCATATGAACTCCAACAGAAATTTTGATATTATAATAGGATGCGTCTGCCTCTCTGTCTTTCTCTCCGTGTGTACGCGTGTGTAGTGTGGAGCTGTATGCATGTACATGTATACGGCAAGAGCGACTTAACGAGTAAAAGGGGAGATAATTTTCTGTTTCAGCCCATTGTCTTCCCATTTGCTTCCATCGTTATCAATACTGTCATCGTCATCATGCTCAGCATCTTCAGGATCCGACAGTCGCAGAGAAACTCTGGGACGAAATGAACATCGTTGTTTTTTTTCATTTTGTTTTTCCCTTCTCTTGTGAGGGGAAGGTCAGCGTATGAGAGAGACAAGGAGGAGGAGGGGAGAAAAGGAAGGAAGAGGAAAATAAATGATATTTTCGATTGTGTTGTATTCATTCTTGTTTCACTTGCACTCTTTCTTTTTTTTTTTCCTTCTTTTTTGCCTGTTGGCATGAGACGACACCCAAGAAGAAAAGAAAGGAAAAAAGTGGAAAACAAAACATTAAGTGAATCTTTGGGGAACGAGTTCCTGGTCTGCTCTATTCAGAGTGACTTCTTATAAATAGTCCACACGCATACAAAAACCAAAGAAAGGACCAAAACAAGAAGCAAAGAGAAAAAGAAAGAAAGAAAGCTCTCCGCATAATGAGCTTTGGGGTCGATGCGGAGACGTTGTACAACATTGCCACAAACCATGAAGAAGGGTATCGTTTGCTGAAGAGTCTCGGTGACATGCCTGGGCTGGCCAAGAAACTCAAGACGGATCTTGCACGTGGCTTACCGGATGAAACCCCGGAGGAATTGCAAGAGCGTCGCAGGACGTTTTCTGTTAATAATCTGCCTGTAGTGGAGGAGGTGACATTCATGGATCTTGTGTGGGAAACGCTTGGTGATCGCATGATGCAGTTGCTGATGGTCTCCGCGGTGATATCACTCGTGCTGGGGTTGACCGTGGCGGATACGAATACCGGCGTCGTTGACTACGCCCACGGCTGGATGGAGGGCGCCGCCATTCTTCTCTCTGTTGCCATTGTGACGGTTGTCAGTAGTGTGAATAACTACCAGAAGGAGCAGAAGTTTAAAGATCTCCTGCGGGATGCACCGGCGGCACGTGTGACTGTTATCCGGGCCGGTGCTGAGATCGAGACAATTGATAAAGAACTGCTCGTTGGGGATCTTCTTAAGGTTTCGGCGGGTGATTTCTTGACAGTCGATGGGATTATTGTTCACAGTTATGCACTCAAGGTGGATGAATCCTCCGTGACGGGTGAGAATGATGATATTGCGAAGAATGCAAACATAAATCCATTTCTGTTGTCCGGAACAAATGTTGTGGAGGGCGAGGCAACAGTGCTTGTCACAGGTGTAGGGACTAACTCTTTTGCTGGACGCATTGCTATGGAGATACGTAAAGGAAAGGAAGAAACTCCACTACAAGAGAAACTTACAGTTCTTGCAGATCAAATTGGAAATTGTGGTATGATCGCCGCCGCCGCTATGTTTATCATTTTAAGTCTCCGAGAACTTTTCTACACTCTCGTTGTGAGAGACCATCCTTTGTACTACAAACAATTTCTCGATAGTCTCACTACAGCTGTAACCATTGTTGTGGTGGCCGTACCAGAAGGTCTGCCACTCTCTGTAACGATTGCTTTGGCATATAGCATGAAGCAGATGTTCAAGGAAAATAATTTGGTTAGACACCTTGCTGCATGTGAAACAATGGGAGGTGCTACTACAGTGTGTACAGATAAAACGGGCACAATCACACAGAATGAAATGACAGTGACAGATGGAATTACAGCAGAAGGTAATACGTTCTCTTTAACTGGTGCCCAGGATCAAGATGAGAAAATATTATCAAATATTTTCAAACCCTCTTCTTCCTTACGTAATCTTCTCGCAGAGAGCATCGCTGTCAACACCACGGCCACTTGGAAACGCGTAGAGGATGTTACCGCACATACCAGTTCTGTAAAACTCACTGGAAATAAAACAGAACAGGCCATGTTGAACTTTGTTAACAAACTTGGTGAGAATGCGATGGGGTTACGTATGACTACACTTGAGATGACAGTCAAGGCTGACTCTGCCAGTCATAATAACAGCACTCATACTTCTTCCAGTGCACAGAATGACTTCTCAAGCAACGTGACACATTTGTTCAATCGGAAAAATGGGGTTCATTTTTACCCCTTTTCAAGCGCAAGGAAACGCATGACAACAGCGTTAGTATTACATGAAAGACGTATCGTTCGATATCATGTGAAGGGTGCAAGTGAACTTATTCTTGCAAAATGTGGCTTTGCTCTCTCATCGGACGGCTCTACAAAACCATTAAGCCCTCCTACTATTGCAAAACTGCAAAATACCATTCTCGAAATGTCTCGACGTCGTCTTCGTACCATGGCTGTGGCGTATCTAGACCAGCCACTAACAGATGATGCAGGAAAGGTAACATCAGATACTTTTCCTTTGACAGATGAGGAATTGCCTCCATTAACACTTATATGTTTATTGGGTATACGTGATCCTGTTCGTCCTGATGTGGCACATGCGGTATCCCAATGCAAACGTGCTGGAATATTAGTACGTCTCATCACAGGTGATAATAAAGCCACAGCCGTGAGTGTGGCGCGTGAGGTGGGTATATACGGTCGTGTGTGGTCAGGATCTGCAACCGGTGAGCACGGGATAGCGCTTGAGGGATCACAGTTCAGAGAGTTTGCCAAGAGTGCAAGAAGTCTGAACAGAATTTTGCCTCGTCTTCAAGTCATCTCTCGTGCATCACCGCTGGACAAACAAATTCTTGTTGAGGAGCTCATGAAACGTGGGGAGGTGGTCGCTGTGACGGGAGACGGGACAAACGATGCACCTGCACTGAAGACAGCACATGTTGGAGTCTCAATGAATGCAGGTACAGAGGTGGCTAAGAATGCCTCGGATGTGGTTATTCTGGACGACAATTTTAGTACCATCGTCACGGCTATAAAATGGGGACGTAACGTTTATGATAATATTTCCAAGTTTCTACAATTCCAAATGACTGTCAACATCTCTGCCGTTGTTTTTTCATTTATTGGTGCAATTTGTCATTCCAATGGAGAATCTCCATTAAAACCTGTTCAGCTTCTATGGCTGAACCTTATTATGGATACATTGGCTGCCCTTTCACTCGCCACAGAGTCTCCACGTGATATTGTTCTTGATCGTCCTCCACATGGACGAGATGCACCATTAATTACAAGGCGTATGTTTAGTAATATTTTTGGTCATTCTCTGTATCAGGTCATGCTTCAACTGTGGCTGCTGCATAGTGGATATGCTTTTTTTGAGGTTACACGTGATTCTGAGGAGCATATGTCTGTTGTGTTTAACGTCTTTGTTTTGTTGCAGCTCTTCAATGAATTCAACGCCCGTATTCTTGATAACAGAATCAATATTTTTGCAGGTCTGGAGCATGCTCCTCTTTTTATTCTCATCGTCGGACTCACATTCATCATACAAGTCCTTGGCGTGCAGTACGGAGGCTCGTTGATGCAGGCAGTTCCTCTTTCCTGGATGCAGTGGAAGAAATGTTTCCTTATTTCTTTCTTCCCAATTCCTCTTGGCTTTCTCTTACGCTCATGCAACTTCCCAGAGAAGCCACTGCCACCGCCGCCTCCCGTGGTGGATCCTGAGGAGGAGGAGCGCCTGAAAAATGTATTGCCACGCCCCCGACTGACATTGCGTGAGGCATCACGGAAGGTGATTTTGGCGTTGAGAGTTGTTGCTGTTTTAAAAACTGTGCGTTATGAAGTCTCAACGAAGTAAACATGATATGTGTGAGAGAAGAGAACTTCTCTGACTTCTTTCTTTCTTTTTTTTTTCTTCTGGTTTTTGTGGTTTTTCCCTTTCTTCCTTTTTTTCTTTTTGTCTGTCTCTGTCTACGTGTGTGTGTGTGTGTGTGTGTGTGTGTGTGTGTGTGTGTGTGTGTTTGTTTGTTTCTATTTGTCTGTTTTGATAATTTTTTTTCTTGGTTTACATTTCCTCAAGCGGAATTTCATACGCCAAAGATGTTGACATGTTCGTGGGCAAAAAGAGAGAGAGAGCGGAGATATCTCCTCTCTCTCCAGCCAGCCGACTTTTTCGGTGCACATGACTTATTGGAATAACGAAGTTTACATGGAGAAGAGGGAGAGAGGAAGGAAGGACGAGGAAATGTAATGTGGGTGACCAGGGGGTGAAGGAAGAGTAATCCCGAGAAAAACAAAAGATAGATTTGTGCGTGTCTATACATACAGACACAAGCTCTTTCTTTCTCCTCGTTTCACACATTTTCTTATTCTCTTCTTTCTTCACACCTAAGAATCATGTGCTGGACCCCCCCTTTCTTTTTTCTGCGTCAAGGGTGCAGAAACATAGTGATGCTGGTGCTGAGGAGTGAGCCGATGAAAAGTAAGGAAAACAGAATGGAAAAATGCGTAACATTAGCGTAAACTCGTAGGAGGAAAGAAAAAAAAGAATAGATTATGGGCTAAGTAAATGAAAAAGGCAAGACACACCCAGAGCAAGAATAAGAAAAAGAGAACAGAGCAGGGAAAAAACCTAAAAGAATTGATATGTTGTTACCTTTCTTGTCATTTTTTTCTCTTGTGTGCCGTACGATATTTTTCATGGAAAAAAATAAAATAAAAAAAGGAGGTGGAAAGGGGAACATGGAGGGGAGAGGTAAGGTGTATGAGCTCCATTTTTCACAGTGTTTGGATTCCATGAAGGAAGACTGATTATTTTCGTCGAATGTGTGTTTGTGGTTGGCGAACCCGCTATAAACACTTATTCATTTCTCGTTCTTTCTGTTTGCTTCATATATATATATATATATATATATATATATATATATATATATATATATATACATGAGTGTGTAAGTGAGTCTTTTTTTTCTTTTTTATGCGTTCATCAGCATCAGCTTTTCATTCTTTTTTCTTTTTTTTTCTTACACATGTTAACTCCTTTTATTCTCTCTCTTGTTTTTTCTTTGCTGCTTCGTGACGTGTGTGAGTAGTCGGAAGGGGATGGAGGGAGGAGGCGGCGCAGACGGTCGTGTCACTGTCGCCTTGAGCCTCTCCGCGGGCCGCTGCACTATGGCGCAGAACGGCGGGCGGCGCAGCGCGGTGTGTGTTGCCCACGGCGACTCGAGTAGTGGGAGCCCCCCCGGGCTTGCGATGACGATGCCGAGGGAATGTGCGGGTGGAACGGAAAGGAGTGGCGAGACGTTAGTTGTGCGGACGCCGTTTCTAACTTCCGAGGGGGGTGAGACAGGGACACTTCCATATAGATCGTACATACATGCATTGGCATGCCATGTGGTGACGACACTCATGCAGGGGAATGATAATAGTGGTGGTGGTGGGCCGGAGTTACTCACTGTAAACCATGGAGCCGCAGGGAGCGGGAAGTCCATTCAACTTTTTGGACCCATTCTGGGTAATAATAATAATAATAGTGAGGGTGGAGATGCTAATGTGAAGGAATTTCTCTGCGGACATGACAGTTGTTTGTTTTCTGCCGTCCTAGAACAAATATTTGCCGCATCGGATCTTGACCCTTGTGTAGCTCTCGGCGTTATAGAGTGCCGACCTTCTTCTGATGGGAAAAATGACTGCTCTTTCCGCAGTGGGACAGTACTGGGGCATAGCGACGGTGAGAATTATAACGATGGTGATAGTGATAGTGATGACAAGACGGTATCCGTAGAGGTTGTTGACCTTCTTGCACGAGTCACGGATAAACGTTCTCCCACGGGTTGCTTCATGGAGGATTATGCAGATATTCCTGCCACCCGTTATGTTAGATGTGAGAGTGTTGCAGAAACTCTTGAAGTGCTACACAGTGCACTCTCATATTCCCTTGCGTGGCAGTCACTGAGCACAGCGTTGGCTCCAGGATCTGTGGATGTGTTTGGATTACCTGACACACGCTCGGATGCAGAACGACGACGTCGTGCAGCCGAGACAACAAAAGAGGAACGCGAAGAACAACTCCAGCGGCAGCGAAAAGAACAAAATGGTGGTGGAGTTCATTGCACCTCAACTCGGGGGGATTTTCTGCGTCCCAGGGCTGGTGCGACGTCTCATGTGCTTGTGACTCTTCTTCTTCGTTATGGCCGCGGCATGACGAGTGTGTGGCGTCTGTGGGATTTGTCTGGCCCCACTGCCTGGATACATGACGGGACCCCCGCCTCACGCATGACATCGTCGACGCACACATCGCTCTCATTGATGGCCCACCGGTATCTGCACAGAGATCAGCTGCAGGGCGGATGGTGGGCTGATGGATTCCCACCGCAGCAAATTGAGGAGATTATTCCACTGTTTCCAAACCAGTGGAATGAGGGAGGGAGAGTGAATAAAGTCATCGCTATGATTGAGGCGAGCTTGCAGCACTCATGCACTTCGGTTTTGTGGATTGCATCGCTGAGATTTGATGCCTGCTATGACGACATAAATGGGGATGTATTGGAAACTGCAGCTTCTCTACTAGGGGGTCGTGATTGTACAAATGGTAAAGTGATTGCAGAGTTACAGCGGAGGCGACGAGAAGAGAATTTAAATGCTGCAGCTCGTGTGATTGATATGTTTGCGTTATCCTTGTCACGTTGCTCTGTAGGGAAACCACACTCTGTACATGATAGAAATGCCATGACACTTTCAAATCTCCAGAGGATTTCTCCTTCATCTCCTCATGTTTCTGCACCTGCTGCTGTGCCAGTGACAACAACGCCTACTGCCTCACCCCACCAATGTCGACTTATGTCCCCAGCGAAGGCCGAGGACGATGAATTAATGGCTCAGTCAGAGATACGCATCAGTGCATCTGTTTCTTCAGCGGCTACAACGCGTATGGACAGATCCTCAAACGTCCACGATGCATCGCGTTTGTCTTTGGATCCTCCGCCTCCTTTTTCCTGGGGTTCTGCTCCTGCTCCTGCTCCTGTTGTTGTTGATACTTCTTGGTCGTCATTGCTGGGTAGACATTCCTGTGTAGAAGCTCAATACTCACGTGAAGGTCCAGAAGCACCAAATGATGCACAAATGAATAAACAAGACGGCAACGATAGTGGTAATGAAGCAAAATATCCATCACCTCCTCTGTCGCGTGTTTCCTCCTCCTTGAGTGGTGGTAAGATGTGTGGGTCTGGGAGGAATAATCTATGCGGGGCATCGCCTTTGTCTCCACCGTCTGTGGCAGGAACCGGGCACCCTGACGAGGTGGTGTCGGCAACTGCAGACAACGAAGTGTGGGAAGATGCTTCGCAGGGAATTGATCCTGATAATTCAGAAATCTCATGTATCATGGAGCATGATGTTGCGACTCATGAAGTTGGTGATGCTGGTGATGACATGAGAGGATGGAATAATGGCGAGGCGAGTTCTCCTCCAAGTGATGCGAGACCAACTGATCTTGCCTGCATTGTTTGGGACCTGCTTGAAGAGCCACTGTCGGAGTTGCGGGAGATTTCTAAGAAGTATGAAGAGGAATTGACACAGCATCATCATCATTGTGTGACTACAGAGCTCAACACAGTTGTTTTGGAAGGCTTGCAGAGACGCGTCAAGAGTTGGGTGACAGAGGAGGAGGAGGAGTATGGGAACAAGTACAAAGACGAGGAAGGAGTAGCAGCGGTGGGAGAATTACACGATAAGAATTGCACGATTTGTCATTATCATTGTCATCATGCCAATGAGAATGGTTATGATAATGATGATGATGATGCTGATGGCCGGGGCAACACGAGGGCTGCGTGTCTGGATGTATTTGGGCCTTCTGTGACTCCGAAAACCACACTGGATCGAAGTACTACGGTGAATAAAAGTACTTGCGGCAGAAGTAGCAGACTTCATCACTGTGGATGTCAGCGATGGGCGCGGCAGAGAGAAACTGCGAGATCCCTCACGGGGGAGTTGGCTGCGTCGGAACGAAAGATTCGGTTTTTGGAGCAGCAACTTCTGCGGCTGGAGACTGAGAACGGCAAGCTGCGGGAGGAGCTGTCGTCCCGTTGTGTGGGGGGAAATGCGGTGGCGACACTGAGGCGTTTTGAGGGTGTATTCAATGATATCTTGCAGCGCTGTAATGCAATGTACGCAAAAAAGGATGCGGAGGTAAACCTCATGCGCCGAAAGTACGAGGCGGCGATGAATTCTCTAAGACATCTCCAGAAGAATCATAAAAATGCGGAGGAAAAAGAGGAAAAAGAGATGAAGGGACTGGAGTCGATGACCGAGCGGATGACGACAAGGATGGAGGGTAGTCGAATTACATCAAAGAAATCTGCGGAAGAAGTTGAGGTGATGCGCAATAAACTGGCGAGGCCGATCTTCGCAGATACTACAAACCGCTGCCATGCCAAGAATACGGATTGTGATTCCAACAGCTGCACCAGCCCGCCGCTCTCAGTCGATGTATTTTCTTCTCTTCCTCGGACACCGGATGGGGATACTTCTCCCATTGAGCATCTACGCCGAGTTCTTATGAGGGCCACCACATTTACAACGAGTAGTACTGTGGGATCTCTGCAGGAACAGGAGGAAGGACAAAAACCACCACCACCACCACCACAGCAGCACCACCGGAGGCATCAGCAGGATACATCTAACGGCTGTGTACTTTCCATTGATCATGGGTCCGATCTTTCTTTCCAAATTTATGAATCCGAGGAGGATGTCATGAAGAATGGCTTGCGTGCTTTCCGTGAGGCTGCAGAGATGACACGAAATAGTGCACTGAGGGCTTTGTTTCTCGCAAGGCAGGCGATTCAAAAACCACAAGGACACACGCCATTTCATCAGATGCTCCCGATGATTGCATCAAATGGTGACTCTCGTGGCATTGGTAGTTGTGGTGATAATGGTGCGCTTGTGACGGCTGAAAACACATTGTTAGTCGACGTGAATGCGGCTTTAGACCATGAAGAGGTAAATGTCTACCAGGCCGTTGGTTTACTTCAACGTGAGGCAGCGGAGCTGGAACATGTGGCGATAGAGGCATTGTCACGTGAACGACAGTTGTTAAGTAGAGTTCTTTTGGCTTAACCGTCTTTTTTTCAACCCTGTCTCTCTTTCTCTCTCTTTTTTACCTTATTTATCAGGGATTCACAAAACAAAAAACAAAAACAAAAGCAAAGAAAAAGAGGATCTGAGAGTTGAGAACCATTTTGTGCTTCTCTGCACAAAGTACAAAAGAGGAGGGTATTAGATTGCAGGGACATTTTTCCTTTCTGTGGCAATGCTCACATATTTTATATACATTGAGCGCGTTCTGTTTCATATTTGTCAGTATCCTCTTTATCTGTGTGTGTGTGTATGTATGTATGCCAGTGACAAATACGTATATGTTGATTACATTTTCTGGTCTTTTTCTTCTTGTTGCTTTTTTTAAATGTTTTCTTTTTCCTTCTCTTTCGTTTTTTTTGTTCTTGCTTTTTTTCCCTTGTAAACCACACAAAGTTCCCAAGACGGGGTACACCATAGAGTGTAGAAGGGGAGAGGGAGTAGACTAACATAGAAGAAGAGGTCATTGCTTCTGTGTCTGTCTGTGTTAGGACAGAGTAGACACATCTTCACGGGAACGCAGTTATATTGCTCTTCATCCATTAAGCAACACGGACCCTGCTAGACACATACATACATACATATAATATATTCGTTCATTCATTCATTCTTTTCAATATTTTTCTATGAGCTCCTACTGTGAGGTTTGCCGTGGTCTCTTTGACTTCCCTCATTGTCATGTTAAGTGCAGCGCCGCTGCCTCCACCACGATGTATTCAGCCGGTTGCAGCCGCCGCAGTAGCCCACAGTGCGTCCCGCGTCGCCGGCCGTCGTCGTCGTCACTTGTTTCTCCCACCGAATTACGCGAGAGGAGCCGATCGCGGCGGGGCACATCGACGCCAACGACCGGTGGCGCGGAGCGGGAAACAGTCTCGTTGATGCTGCGGAAGAGTTCTTCTTTTCACCCCAGCGCACTTGTTAGAACGCCGACGCACTGCAGCTCGCGGCGAGCCTGCGGTGGGAGGATGTCAACAGGCGACAGCAGACGCAGCGGGCGGTCCCTGTCTAAAGAAAGCGCGCGGCAGTTGAGTGTGGCCCGCGGGGGACAGGGGCGTGCGGCGCGACGACTGGACAGTCTGCAGAAGACATTGGAGCGCCTCCGTGAGGCGGTGCGGAGGGACAACCCCATCGATGGCACAAAAGCAACAGCAGACACAACAACGGCACCAGCGCCTACGTCAACAGGGATTGTTGTTCCTGCTGCTGCGTTTTCTCTTCATGACAGTGAGGGATTTTCTGTAGAGTCGTGGCGGTTAGACAACGACAATGGTAACAGCAACAGTAGTGGGCAGATGAACATAAACAGAGGCAGCGGCAGCAAGGCTGATGCAGACAACACATTGTCACGACCCGTTCTGGGCAGTTCTGCGCGTGAGATAAATGATGATGTGGTGAATGTAGATCGCCGTGGTGGGGAGGCTCCTTCGTGTGGTCGCGGACTGAGCTATGCCACCTCACGGGTTTCTCCATTGGCCCCCTCTTACCCACGTGAAGCCACAGAGACGCGCGCATACACCATGGAGGAAGCCCCAATCCCGAAGCTATTATCGTCGACCTCTTCTTCCTTCACCTCCACATCCTCTGCATTGTTGTACAGGAAGAGTTTGCACCCAGGGCAGGAGCCGCCACGACCCAGCAATGCTCCTCTTCAAGGTATTACTCCCTCTAGTGTTCCACACACATCACAGTCCCCCAAATTACGTCACTTTGAGAGTGGTGAATTACCTTCTGGAGAAAGACAGACATCAACGCTGCAGACACCGATGTCACCAGAGGCTGGATTTCCATATTCCAACTCATCTATGAGCTACGGTGCAGGAAGCCAGAGGGATACCGTAATAACTAACATTGAGGCGCTTCGGGGGGGATTTGTGGAACTTTGCAGCGCTGTGCGTGAAGATCTACAAGCCCTGCACGCTCGAGTGAATGAGATACAGAAACAACAACAACAACAACAACAATGGCAACACCGTAAGCAAGGACTCACGATGGAAGCTATGCCATGCCGACACGCAGCGAGGAATGACAATGAGAATGATGCCATGAAGGTGTTATCCTCATCTATTCAGTATGAGAAGTTGCTGGCAGATCTGCAGCAACACACCGTAGAAACTATACATAAGGTTCTTCAGCAGCAGAAAAAGCAACAGCAACAACAACAACAGTGGCAGGAAAGGCATCAGGAACCAAAGGAGCGTTATGCTGTGGGTTCGTCTGGTTTAGACCCAATTGCACCAGAGACTTCACCGTTATCTACACATGACTCGCAACCATTGAAGTCCCAGTGGGGCTCCTTGCCCATGGGTGAAATATGCGGTATTTCTCCAGAAGCATTTGATGCGCATGTACGTTCTGCTGTCCGCGCCATTCTGCACGAAGAAAACTTTTGTCAGGTTGCAGAGGATGTTTTGGCACAGCAAGAAGTACAAAAGAAAGACATAAAGGCAACGCGGCGGGAATGGAAACGGCACTACGCTGAGTTAGAAGAACAAGTCAGCGCCCTTGCAGATGCTATGGAGTCTACTCGGATTGATGTAGAGGAGTTACGACTGCGACCTGTACCATCATCACCAGTACCACCACGTACTATATTACACCCTGCAGGTAACTCTGCATCGTTGTTGCAGCCTCCCTTTGCGTTATCCTCACATGAGACTGACCCTCTTCCTGCCAACCGCAAGACAACTGCCACCGATAAAGGACCCGAGATGTTAGAGGAACGTTTGATTCAACGCGTCCAACAACTTATCGCGGACTCCGAGGAGCGTTGGGTACAACGTGCTCAAGGGGAAATCATGCAGCCCGTGCTTGAGCACGTGCGCCGATTGATGTCAGCTCACCAGTCGATGATCGACACTGTGGTGGAGAGCCGCTGCGCCCAGTTTGAGGCCTACGTTGACCGTGGACGCCACGTGTGGGAGCTACAGGTGTCAGAGTTACGCTCACGTGTCAGTTCCCTGCGTAGTGACATGCATCGTGCATTGAAGGATCTTTGTGAGAACCTCAATGTGGCTTGCCCAGGAATTTAAGAGGTTCTGCGGCTGTTTTTTTTCCGTGTGGATGTTCTCATTCTCTCTTTATAACTATAGATCTGTTGACTCTTTTCTGGTAATTGGATGGGGCAGGAAGAATACAGGAACTTGTTTGTGCACCCTATAATTCTCCCTCCATCTCTTTGTCTATTTGTTTGTTTAACCTCTCTCCCCCACACCTTTTCAATTTATTTTTTGAAGCGGTTTTGTGTTTATTTATATTGCCTCATTGGTCGTTATTCTCTCTTTGTTTCTTTCCTTTTTTTTTTGGTTTTAATAACTCCTCCTTTTTTTCCTTATCCACCTCTGCCATCTTTCCTTGTTCATTATTATTATTATTATTTTAATAAACATATAGCAAACATGGTCCTAGTGTCATCACGCTTTCCTATGAGAGTGTTGGGCCACGCCTCATGGAAGACAGCCCTTTCCTGTAGCAGCGTTGTGTTTACAATGTTGTGTCGTCGCTACTCATCACCATCAACATTTGTTAGAGCTGGTTCTGTATCTGTTAGCCGTGCCACATGTTTAAGGCCGTTACATTGCCAATATCGACATCAGAGTGCACTGTCCAGACTGCTGCAGGACCGCAGTGATCCCTACCTGCAGCCCATTCAGGAAAGTGATATGCCGGAAATAGCCGCCATCGCGGGACTGGAGGGAAAAGATTTACAGCACCTTTGGGATGGACTTATCGCCATGACTGTCACTCTGTCTATGCAGCTGGATGCCAACATGTTGACAGAGAAGGACATAGACGCGGCATTTTCCGTGTACTCAAAGGTGATGCATCATGCACCACGGGTGACGACGGGTAGTGAAGAGAGCGAGGATGATACAAGAAGAATACCAGAGGATGTCTGGAGAAGGGAGTGGGAGACCCCCTTGGAGGAGTTCTGTGCCGCATTTCGTTTAACAGGTGATACGAGAATTCCTTAATATACACATGTTCATGTACGTAAAAATTGTTCTATGGGTGTATTTGCTTTATTTTATTCTTCTTTTTGGTTTGCAGTATGTTCCACCCCCCCTCTACTCCTTCCCTCTAATTCTCTTCTTGGATTCTCACTCGAGTTGATCGTACCGAAATGATGCTCTAATGACTGGCCACCACCCCCGCTGCTTCCTTTTGACTCCTTTTTCTTTTTCTTTGAGTTTTGTTGTTGGTGGTACTCCTCGTGTGTGTGTGTATGTGCCTCCCTCAACAGCGCTGGTGAAATACATATACATATAGATATAGATATATTTATATTGTTAAGTTTACAATATTAAAGAGGACACATAGCGAATACATTGTACATAACAGTCCATGTCCACAGGAGTGGAGGATGGGGAGGCAGCGTGGTTTGCCGCGCAGCGTGAGATGTACAATAACGGCGGATTTGGGGTGAGCTGTGAGGAGGAGGAAGAGGACGAACAGTTGCTGCGGGATGTGCCTTGCGCCAACGACATTATTCCAATGTATGGAGACCCCATGCAACAAGAACAAGAACAACAACAGTCCATTCAAGGCCCACATGTGATAGATGATGATAGGAGATTGGGATTGATGCGGGATGATTCCTCATTGGTGAGATCATCACACAGAATAGGTTCGATTGATGATGTGGGGCCGCGTGGTGTTTGCGAGTACCCCCCGTTAGCCACGGTGAGTTTCATGATGCGGGGCGACAACGGAGTCGTGCGCTGGTTGACTGCATCCGGGCTGAAGGTGGAGCGGACCTCGCGGAAGCGTGGAAGAAAAGAGTGCATCGAAGAAAAGGAAGACGTGGAAGTGGAAGAAGACGGAGAAGAGGAAGAAGATGGAGAGCAACAACAAGTAGGCATTGTGCGAGAACTGCGCAGACGACACAACGGTGACGGTCTTGGTTTTGTGAACATCCCGATGCTCTTGCAGCAGCTCTACGACGAGGCAGCGAGTGTGGATGACCAACACATAATGCAACCATCATCATCATCGTTATTGTCGTCGTCATCACATCAACGGATGGGAGATGGTGACGAGGTGTTGTGGGTGAGTAAGTACAGCCCGAAGAAGTTCCGTGACCTCCTGAGTGATGATAACCTCAATCTGAAGCTACTGCAGTGGCTAAAGAGCTGGGATGCATACATATTCCAAGAGCCATCTACAAGTATGGATTCTAGTAATAATAATAATAATAATACTGCGCCTACAAGGCCTGAAGAACGCCTGGCTATTTTAGTGGGTCCTCCTGGTGTTGGGAAAACGACCCTGGCGCATGTCCTTGCTGCGCACTGCGGATATGAAACCATAGAGATTAACGCGAGCGTGGACCGAACTGCATCGAGGATGGAGAATGCCATTCAACTCGCAGTGGCTTCTTCATCTCGTGCAAGGCGCCGAGCCCCAGAACAAACCCAAACAACAACAACAACAACATTGTTGCATACTAAAGGTGTTTCTGGTACAATCGCAAAGACAGGGGAGGTGGTGAAGGGCGCGTCGCTTGTAGACATGCTACTTCGTCCCAAGTGCCTTATCATTGACGAGATGGATGGTATTTCTGCAAACGTGGCAACCTTTCTTCTTCAGCAGGATATTCACTGCCCTGTGTTTTGCCTTTGTAATGACTTCTACGTGCCTTCACTTCGATCGTTGCGGAGACAGTGCCAACATGTGTATTATTTTAAGCCTATTCGCCCACAGCGTTTATTATCCCGTTTAAGTGAAATTTCTGAGTTGGAGGGCTTGCCAGTAAGTCAGCTTGCTCTTGCAGATTTGGTGCAGTCCAGCAACGGTGATATTCGATGCTGTTTAAACACTCTACAGTTTCTGTATCGTCACGCATCTCAGGGCGGTGATTCCAATGCAACACTTCAGCTAATAAGGGATATGCAGGGAAAAGATACCAAGATGAGTTTGTGGGATGCATGGAGGGTTGTCTTTGAGCGACAGGAGCGCAGTAAGTATATTCATCTTCTTCAGAAGGAGTGCTCTATGGATTATGCGGCTACATTGATGGCGGGGATTCAAAACAAATCCACTTCAACAAATCCAAGAGGGGAGAAGAGAAATCATTTGGATTCCACAGGGCAACAACACCAACACCAACACCATGAGGAAGATAATGTTGCATTGGGATTTCGTGTGGATCCTGGTCATGTGTACGTCTCTCACATGGTGCAGCAGTGCGGGGACACGAATACTCTATTAGATGGTCTTCAGGAGTACTACGTGCAGCGGTCATATGCGGATTATTCCTTTAATCAAACTCGAAGCATGGCAGATGGTTTTTCTTTTCAGGATAAACTTGCCGCTTGCTCTTACCGTGATGCTGCCTCTGCATCACTCATCCCTTTTGTGGAGCAATACGCATGCACAACAGCTGCCATGTGCTTCACTTGCTGCAGTTCCTCTCGCAGAAGTGGTGCTACTATTGGGTTTCCTCGTGAGTCTATGGGGTTAAAACAACGCCTTTCCGAGACTATCAACATTGCCTCTACATTCCGTGATGGCTGCCGCATTGAAACACTGGCGCATATGAGTTCTGTAGACACCATTTCCCAGGAAATCGCTCCGCTTCTATTGCGTTCTCTGCTTGATGTATCCCTGCATGTTCCCGCCCACTCCATGTCGTCCGTATCTTCATTCAGCCCGCAGGATCAATCCCTGCTGCTTGCATCCATTGCTCGCCATGCCGAGTACGGACTCACATACACCCGCGCCTCAATTCCAGGGAAGGGGAGCTACGCAGCAGAGGAGGCAGTCGAGGAGCATTGGGAACTCACACCACCCATTCACCGCCTGGGAGTTGTCTCAGTCGACCGGGCGAGGCCTAACGCTCCTGCGCAGCGGGCAACTCTTGCGACCCCGCAGCAAAGGGCGAGCTCCGCCGCATCACGGACGGCGGCGGCCACTATCATGGTGCTGCGGGTGAGGGAGGAGCTGCGGCAGATGATGGTGGGGGAGATACAACGATTTATTATACAGAGGAACGCACGACAGCACGGAAGAAGTCGGCCGCCCAAATCATTGAGGGAGGAGGAGCCACAGACGAAGAAAGTGGAAGGGGAAGGAGAGCGGAAGAAATTAAAGAGGGAGGGTGAAGAAACAGTGGGTGAACTGATGGCAGACGTTAAGAAGAAGGACAAGGCGGACGACATTGCTGCTCCAACCCATCCTGCGACTCTACTGGGTACTGTGCCCTCCACAGTGAAGTTTTCTGGTGTAGCCCCCACTGCAAATTCAAAACCGGGTGCCAAGCGGGATTTCTTTGGTCGTCTTATTCCCGAAGACACGGGGAAGTCGTCATTGTCGAAAACGCCCAAGAATCCGGCAGCAACGAAGACGACTGTGCAGTATGCATACCACGATGGATGCACCAACGCTGTTAAAATCCCGGCTGCATTTTCTGACTTCTAAATCATCGGATATATATGCCTGCGTTTGGGTGCGTATAACCGGTATTCTTATTGCTTTCATTATGCTCACGGTTCTACTGCTTCATTTCAATACAAACTTATTGTTGTTCTTCTCGTTGTCATACATACATACTCACATACTCACATACCCACAGAGAGAGAGAGAGAGAGAGAGAGAGAGAGAGAGAGAGAGAAAGACAGAAATCCCACATTTTTCTAAAACAATTAAAGAAAACTTTGTTGTTTTAAAATTTCCTTAACTCTTTTCTTTTTTCTTCCTTCTCCGTTTTGCACATTCCTCCTATTGTTGTCAAAGGTAACACCACCACCACCACCTTCTTATTCTTCGATGATGGTAGAATTACTTCCGTGCTCCTTTTTCCCTCTTTTTTCTTTCTTTCTTTCTGCCACTCTTATCCTCTCTTTTGAAGCGCTTGTCGTTTCAGCAATGATGTCCCCCACCGTTGGTTCTATTGGGCAGCTCACTGCTACCACCACTACTGGTACTACAACAACAACTACAACTACTAGTTCCTCAGCACCCGCAAGTACACCGACTGGAACAAGAACAACAAGGGCGTCATCGCCGCCGGATCGCAGACACCGGCGGCCGTTCCCATCATTAGAGAGCCCAATGGAAGAGGAAATGGACTTAGCGGCAGTGACAGGCAACACGACTGTGAGCAGCGGGGGACGGCGCCCGGTGTACTCGGAGGACGGCGAGCTGTCGGAAGAGGTGGCGTTGTACTTTGAGCACTGGGCATCCCCGACAGAACTCCTGCAGCTTCGCACGTTGTGCGGTGATGTTGTGAACAAGTACAAGAACGAGTGTGCGAGGCTTCTTGCTGAACTGGAGGAGGTGAAGAAGGGACGCGATGCGCTGCAGCACGAGGTGCAGGAGTCACGGAAACTGCGGCAGTTATACTTGAAGGCAGATGCGGAGTATCAGAAGACATGTAAGGAGCGTGCGGAGTGGACTGAGGAGCGTGAACTCCTTCGACTGCGACTGCAGCGACTGAGCGTGGACAAACAACGACTGCTACAAATATTGACCAGCAGGAAGCGCGGCACTGATCCACGTGAACTGCGGGAGTGGATGACTACGTCTCCATCGACTTTGACTGGCGGCACTGGGCCAACGACGCTTACTTCCTCCACAACACAAACGGGATTCCGTTCGACTATACCAACGCCATCACCAACGTCAAGTTCAACCACAGGACATACGCGTGAAGGTCGTGTTCCTCACTTCCGCGAACCCCAACCCCAACAATCCCAACAATCCCAACGACAACACCAACAGCAACATTACCCTACAGATTATGATACAGGGAGTGGCGTTAATAACAGCAGTAGTGTGGGTGATGATTACTTTTTTAACCGTAGTAACAGTAACAATAATAATAATAATAACTTTACTGGTGATATAAATGGAGTTCGGCGGGAGCAGCTGCGTCTCATTGAGGAGCTTCAACGCTGCACAACTGAGTACGCGGAATTGGAATCTCGTTTTCATTTCGCACGGACACTTTGGGACATGACTGCTACACGTGGGGAGCAACGCGTTATGCTGCTTGCTTCCGAGAATGAAAAACTGAAGGGCCAATTGCGGCACTGGCGGAGTGTCGCGGAGGATAACGCGAGTCGCCTTGATGCAACCAAGGAGCAGCTGCAAGATCGTTGCAGCGACTTGGAAGAGGCTCGGCGTGCATTACAGGTTTCTCATGAGGAACGACAAACTGCGGTGGTAGCAGGAGGGCGTGCTGCAGAGGAATCTATTGCGTCGATCAAGGCTGCCCATGCCGAGGAACTTGCACGCCTTCAACAACAGCTGCAGTCGGCTCTTGATGACTCATCGCGGACACGTGAAAAACTTCAAGGCGCATTGGAGGTGGCGCAGCGGGGGGCTGATGCTCAGCGGGAAAAACTAATGGCTGATATAGATCTCGCGGAGCAGAAGTACAGCGATGCATTGCGGGCGAAAGATGAAGCGGAGGCGGCACTGACAGAGGCAGTCTCATTGCATGCGCAGAAGCAGGCCCAACTGGAGCACGAGCTGCACAATCTACGCTCCACCCAAACTCTCGCTCTAAAGAAGAGTGAGGAGGACTCCGTAACATTGAACGCGCTGCGGGAGGAGAATGCGAAGCTGACGGCGAGGATACATGAGATGGAGGAGGAGTTGCAGACAGCGAATGGACAGCTCGGCGCGGCAATGGAGAAACTCCAACAAATGGGCGATTTGGAGGAGGCGCTCGTCAGCACGCGGGCGCGGGCGGAGGATGCGGAGCTGGAGGTGCAGACGCAGCAGTCGTACTACGCCGACCAGCTGCGGCTCCACCAAACCGCACTCGCTGAGCTGCAGAAACAACGCGACGACGAGGTGGAGCGGCTCGGGCGGAGTGTGCAGCGACTGCGGCTGCGGTATGAATCAAATAAAGTGCGACTTGCCGCCGCAATCAAAGGGATGGGACAAGCCGCTGAAAAGACAGCAGCAGGGACAACATGTAACCAGCAGGAGCCACTGCAGGGGCCGCTGAGTCTGGCGAGGGATGGACCGTTGCCAGGGGAAGCTCTGGCGCTAGACGCCGTAACTCTCTTGCAGCAGTCGGCGGCTATTGTAGCCACTTTGGCTCGAACCATACATCGTGAGACCCATACATCATAGAAGTGATTAGTATGCATAGAAGCAGATAATGGGCGGGGAGAGAGAGAACAAGTTCGTGAGTGAGTGATGCATTTATTTGTTTTATTTAATGACAGGTACAAGAGGAATGTCGCGTGTGTGCACATGTGTATGCGAGTGCGTGTGAATGAGGACAACCAACTGCCGGTCAATTCTGTTATTGTTATTGCTTTTATTCCTATTTACCTGCGTGTTTCTTCTCTCTCTCTCTCCTTTTTCCCTTTTTCTCTTTATGACACGCTGTGCTTTCTCTGGCGGGGAAAGGCTCCGGGGAAGCAACCAAGCATCATCGTCATCAGTAGTAGTACCCCAAAGAGGTGAGGTAACGAACAAAAGAAACAAAGGCAAAAAGAATAGGGAGAAGAAGAAGCCCTCACCACCACCAGCCAAATTAAAAAAAAAAGGAAAAGAAAAAAACACACGCAGATAGATAGAAGTGACTCTGCATATTCATAGCCTCACTGAACAGGTATAACTGTCGTCAGGCGTGGAGGAGTGAAGCAAGTCGCGCTCGCATTAATTCCGGTTAGACCTTGTAAGCTTTTTTTCTTGTTTTCACCTTACCCCCCATCTTTGTTCCGGTTTCCAGCGCGTATACCCTGCGCGAAAAACTATAAAAAACCAAACAAACAACAAGGACTTGTAAAAAAGACCAGCACAGCTCGTTCACTAAGGTAAGAAAAAAAAGAAATTCCTTTTTTCTTCCTTGTGCGCTAGCTATATACACGTAACCTCACGGTGGCGATATATTTATAAGCATCATAATAGTCTTACACCCGCTTGCCTTTATATATATATATATATATATATATATATATATACATATACAGATACTGACAGTGCCAACATATGGGCTGTACACAGTCGAAGGAGCCCCAACGTCAGAAGACGGCCGTGGCGCATGTGAAGAAAAATGATAGCCAGCCCTCCCTGCCGGAACGTCAATCGATTGAAAATGGTTATTCGGAGTTCTCTAGAAGAGAAGGGACAGCGGTGCAGGAAAATTTGGTCATGTCACTCAGTGAGGAGGAGTCATCAGCTCTAACATCACCGAGTATAATATACAGAGAGCTAACAAAAGAGACAATAACGGATGATGAAAATGAGGAAGCAACAGCAGCACCAGCACCAGCAGCAGTACCGGAAGAAATTGAAAGTTCCATGTCTATAACAAAAGAAACACAGAACGCGTTAGTTCCCGGAATGGACTCCCCAATCAAGGAGGCATACACGCCAAGAATGCAACTTCCAGCCCGCAAATCGAAACCGAGGATGAATCGTCTCTGGACGACACCGTGCAATAGCGACCCTATGCTCTCGGCCCGACGTTGCAAAAGTTACATCTACGCAGACAACGAGGAGCCCGTCTCTGTGTGTGTGTCGACAACGACTGCCTCCTCCGCTGCCTTTGCTGTGCCGGCCCGCGGCAACGGCTACGGCTTGAGTGCCCGTGGTTCTTCCGCGGCGTTTGGACCGAGAACCGGATGTTTCTCCGTAACGCTTTCGCCAATGTCGTCTTGTTTTACAACCCCGCGACTTTCGTGCGGTGCGACGGTGAGTCACAGCCGCCGTATGCCTAATGCATATAGCTTCACTGCAGGCGTGGACGGTGTATCACTAACACCACGGCAGAATTTTCTTCATCTCGTCGCTCCGTGCACAGGGAGGGAGGAGAGTACGGCGAATGGCTCCTACATCGCCTTCAAGAAGGAGACGGAGATCGTGCATGAGACCGCAAAAGAAGAAAGGTCACAGAATTCTATTTCAACAGGACCTTCATGTGGAAGCACCGTTGAGCGTATAAATTCTCCCAGTTGCAATGCAATCATAAGGAAGGGCAGTAAAGAGATGAGGATTCCATTCTCACGCACCTCAACTCGCGCGAGCATGAACCGTGTAAATTCCCCCAGTAGTGGTGATGTAGCCATAATGAGCACTAAAATTGAAAGAATCCCCTTCTCACGCACGTCTTCACGTGCGAGCATGAACCGCATAAAGCATACCACAGAGGAAATCGAAAAGAAGAAAGAAGAAGCGAAGTTAAATGCCATTCGACGGGCACGAATGGCGCGAGGAAACAAGTCCGCTGCGGGCGATGCTGGTAACACTAGTGCCAGTACTAGATCCCTCTCGTGGTCAACCGCCGATGCGCTGTCGATAAAGCGGCCGTGCGGCGCCTTCAACAACGACGGCGGGCGCAGCAGCACGAGCTTGAACTGCATGACGGGATCATGGCGCAGCGCGGAGGACGCAGAGGCGGACCCGGAGCCGCAACTCTCGCAGGAAGTACCGGTGCCCGCGATTGCACGATTCGAGGAAGCGATTCGACGGCGGCAGCTCACGGAATTATTATGATGATGATGTAAGTAGGGAGCTGTTGTAGGAGGAGGGGGAGGAGGTACTGATGAGTGTAATCTTTTATTCGAGTGCTACATATGGGACACTGTTCGAACTCCTCATTTCTCTTTCTCTTTTTCTCTTTTTCTCTTTTTCTCTTTTTCTCTTTTTCTCTTTTCCTTTTTTTCTCTTTTTCTCTTTTTTCTGCGTTTAAATTTTCAGCCAACGTTGTGATTTCTCCTCTATCTGCGTGGTGGTTTTTTTTGAATGATTTCGTTGTCGTCGTGCTCTCTCCTTGTTTTTTTTTTTTCTCCCCTTACTAGCCTCACTTCTTCTTGATTGTAAAGCATTATCATATCGGATGAGTTTTTTTCATTTATCCGTTCTTATTCTTTTCTTCTTGCCCTTTTGGGTTGATTTTGATTCTTGATGTATTTGTGCATATGGACGGCTTGCATTTGGATTCGTTGACATTGCTCTGCATCCCGTCGTGTTTGCTTTCTTTTTATTTTCTCCCTTTATATACATCTGCATATCCATATGTACTTCAGTGTCATTGTTACTTCTGTTGTTGGAACTGTGTTGTTCATAAGTTCTTTCTGTGATGCTTTATTGATCACGTTGTTCCTGTTTTTTTTTTGTTGCCTTTTTACTTCCTTTTTTTTTTCTGAAAGATAATTCATCTCGATACTTATTAGTCATACGTATGCATGTATGTATATTCATACGGGAGTACTGCGTTCAATTATATATTTGTACATGCATCATTTTATTTTTCTTGTGCATGTGCACCCGTGGGCCTCTCTCTGTCCAGCTGCCGATGCACTGTATGTATGTATGTATCGATGTTGTGATGATGACTGAGCCATTTCTTCTTTTCTTTTTTCTCTCCTTTTTTCCCTTTATTCTTTTATTCTGTTTTTATTCCTTTTTTTTTTGTTTTTTGCAAAACAATAATAATAACAATTGAAAGGCACCGATTCTAGAACTGAAGGAATAGAGTCAAATAAAAGAAAAGGGAATTGGTACAGGGAACTGGTTCTTTTCTCCCTCTCTCTCTTCCTCTCTCTTGTTTCTCCTCCTCCCCCTCCTCGTTGATACGGAGGAGCCAGTGCAATTAGTGAGAGGGTTGTGAGGTATACATTCCACTATATACCATCTTATTTATTACATTCATACATATCTTTATTTATTTATATATATATTTCCCTGATGTCAGAGAGGGAGGCGTTTTCAGCCTTTTCACCCTGCCCCGCACCGCACGTGGAAGCAGAAGCAAAGGATGAAAATGATAAGAGCAACAGACCCGTCCGCAGCTCCTCCGTCTCGCGCTGTGATTCATTGACGACATCAACAATTCACGGCGAGGCGTTTTCTTCCCTTTCCCGCTGCACCACACGCCGCGAGTCCTTCGCCACGACGGTGACCACCGACTCCCGCGTCACGTCGCCGCTGCCGCACGACCCCCGCGAGGCAGCACAACAGCAACAATTACAATTAGACGACATTGATTTCCGTTTTTGGCTGCCGCGCCTAAGCCACGGCGAGTGCAGCGGCGGAAAGAGCGCCCGCACAAATAACACTGATGATTATAATGATAATGATAATTATAATAATTATAGTGATGATGGTGGCCGTCGCTCCGGCAGCTGCTCGCGGTGGCTCTCGCGCTTCTCGTCCTTCAGCGTCGCCGCGGACTCGATGACGCCGCTCGCGTGGAAGATGTCGTCGTCGTCGCTGTCGCCGCGCGGCGCCGGGTCCCCGTGCCCGCACGCCACCCGGGCGGAGTCCGCGCTCGAGCACACATTGAAGAAGCCGCGGGCGGCGGTGGCGGCGGGATTTTTCCCGCGGGACGACTGTGACGATAACTGCGGTGGTGAGTTCTGCATGCGCCCGGACTGCGGGGACGACGGGGGGGACGACGTGAGGGGCGTGTCGCCGCCGCGGCGGGAGAGAAGTATGGCGCCGGCGGAACTCGTCGCGGAGAGAGCAAGGCGGCTGCTGCAACTCGAATAGAGAGAGAAAGAGAGAGAGAGAGCTGTATGTGTGGGAAGCCAGTAGTAGTGCTGATTATTATTATTGATTTCATCAAAAAGAACAAAGTAAGAAAAAAAAAAATAAAGTAAAAAAGAGAAGTTGAAATCAAAAATGAAACAAAATAGCAGGAATGTGTTGAAGGAAAAGGGTACTTTCTCTCTTTTTTTCTTTGTCCTCGATCAACGAGGCAAATTTTTTTCCCTCTCTTGTTTGGTTTATTATTCGGTTTCCTTTTTTCCCTATTGGTTTGTATGCTTAGATGATATCCTTTGCAGAGCAATTAATGTACTGGGGGAAAAAAAATAGAATGATTTTACTGGGTCTACTTGTATCTGTATAAATGTGAGCAACATATTTGCGTGCTAGAGTGTTACAAAGTGATGGCTCTTGTGTCTTTGCCTGCATCTGTGGATGTAACTGTGTGCCCGTGTGTGTTTGCCTGTGTTTGCGGAGGGGTTCAATATGTTGTGGATAAATGGTGTGACGTTTTGTTTTTTCCTTGAATAACTATTAACGCCTATCATCGAAACCTCCCTTTTCCAGACTTCTTGTTTTCCCCATTATCTCTCTTTTTCTTTTTTCTTTTCTTCTCAGACTGGTTTGTGCTCCTTGGGCGTCCAGAAAGAGAAGAGTGAGAATTGAGGAAACCAAAAACAAAAAAAAACAAAAAGAGGGAGAGGGATATCTTCCACCACCGTCATATCACTTCACGTTCTTTTCTTTATTTTCCCGTCTTGGGTTACCTCCGCGTCCCGCACACAACACAAACCCCGTCGCGAAATGAGCGCGGCCGGCAGCGACGATGCGACCGCGACGGTGGACTTCGCGATGACTGTGTTACTCGGTTCAACTGCGGGCGACGTGTCACCGCTCGCGAGGCCCCCGCCCTCCGCATCTATGCACGAGACGGACTCCTCCTCTTCCCCCGCCTGCCGATATGATGCAAATAAAACGTTTGCCTCCCCGCTGGAGGAGGAGGCGCCGGTGGCACCCGCAGTTAAGGAGCAGAGTTTCTCCCCAGTGGTGAGGCTGCCGTTGGGGGAGGGCAGCAGCCAGGAGCTCGATTTAACTGCCACCACCACCACCACAGCGACTGTTACTAACAATAATGGTCATAGCAATGACAATAATAATAATGACAATAATAATAATAATATTAATAATAATAATAATAATAATAATAATAATAATAATAATAATAATAATGATACTGCTGCTGCTGCTGATGAATCCTCTGCGGGGCTGAAGGGCAGAAAAGAAGAGGGAGCGACGTCGTTGCCGCAGTTGCCTGCGCCCGCACCGTCTCCGTCCGCGGACTTTGATGCAGTCACGCAGCGGGAGGTGACGGTGATGGACGAGAGTCGTGTTCGCCGCTCCGCCTCCCCCTCGATGATTCAGAGCGGTGCCGCAAACGCTTCCCTTCGCTGCGAGGGCGGAATGATGGAGCAGACACTGATGATGACGCGGAGCCTGCAGCGACGCATGGACACCGCCTCGCCCTCTGTTGTTCTCCCCCGCAGCAATACCTCGCTCTCAATGAATAACAGTGATAATAATAATAATAATAATAACAATGAAAGCAAGAAGGGGAATACCACTGAGGAGGAGGGCCGCCAGGACTGTCTGGATGAGTCGAGCATATCCGTCTCTCCTGCAAACTCCGTCAACGACGGCTTCGGTCCGTGGCGGCGCGTGCAGCTCCTCCCGCTGCCGGCGTCCAACATGCTCGAGGGGAGTCCGGTGCCGAAGATGCCGGTGGAGGCGGCGATGTCTGCTGCCGCTGCTGACATGTCCACCTCGCGGTGCGGGAACAACTCGGGGCCGCACATGCAAAGCGATGCTGCCGCACGAACGGACATGTGCACAATGGCGACGTCTGTCAACCGCAGCGGCACAACTCCGCGGCGCGAGGGAAGTCTGTCGCGGCCCTCGTCGTCCACATCCTCCACGATGGGCATGTCGCGACAAATGAATATTTCCGGGATGTCTGGGAGCATGTCATTCCGACCTGCCGTTGGAAGCATAAACGTTGCGGATGTACCTAAGGCGTCCCCGCTGAATTTTGATGATTCCTTGAAAACCGGATCGGTCTCCCTAGCCATGATGCCTCCGCAGCAGCAGCAGTCGTCGAAGCCAGACGGAACGAATTGTGGTGCCATTCCCAAGGCCACATCTCAGTTCCTCGCCACGTTCTGTGGGAGGCGCTCAAGTCTTGCCAGCGGGAGTGGTTTACCGCTCTCACGTGGTAAGGTGGGAGTGAGTCCCAGTATCTCATTCCGTTTCCCTGCGGTGGATGGTGGCAATAATAATAATAATAATAATAATAATAATAATAATAATAATAATAATAATAATAATAATAATAATAATAATAATAATACTCATTTTGACCCACATGATGCTAATTTTGCAGTGAAACGCCAAAAGCCAAGTGCATCTGTGTTATCTGACGGAACTGTGTTCCAGGCGTGGTCACCGCTTAGCGTTGAGCCGAATGTGCCTCTGGCCGAAGCATCACGATGGGTGCCACTTGGGCATAATAGCCGTGACTCGCCTGAGCTGAATCGTCATAACGTCACCACAGTCGTAAATGACTGTTTTAATAATAATAACAATAATAATAATAATGAGTTTGCAAAGAAGAGCGCTGCACCTGCCCGCTTTGACATGTCGGCGCTTGGCTTCAGTGTAAATAAGATGCATGGGGACTCCCTCATCGGCACCAACTCGATGACAATGATGGAGGCAACGATTCTTGAGACGAGGCCACACGATGGTTCTGTTTCCGTGTCGTTTGCGTCTCCCGTTGCCAGGCAGCAGCAACAGGAAACTAAAAACGCCGAGGATGAGCGGAAAGAAGCAAAGGGAGAAGAGCCAACGTCAGTGACATCTGTGGGCGTGGAGGGGCACACAACTGACGAGAAGCCGCGACTTTCATTGCGGAATCAATCATTTTCGCAGATAAATAAAGAGTCGGGCTCCGCAGTGAAGCCTGATGTAATGACGGCGGTCACGACTCTAACGACGCAGCCAGAAAACATCCGCGCAGATTTAGAATAACAAGAATAACATTGATGATGATGTTGTTGTATATATAACTTTTTTTGCTTACATGAAATACATGAGAATACATGGAGGGAGAAAAAAAAGACGAGGCATAGCGTTCTATAGTAGATGAACAGAGCACGTGTCCTCCCCAGTAGACAGAGAGAGAGAGAGAGAGAGAGAGAGAGGTAGGGACAGATGGATCTCTAAACTCAGACACTCCAACGTTTTTTTCTATAATTATGTATGCTTTTGTAGATTTAGATACTCCCCTCTCCCCTCCACTTCTCTTTCTCTCTAATGCACACACAAAATAAAGGGTAGAAAGAGAAGGAGGGAAGTGGAGGGGAAACAATCTGATTTTGTAATCCTACAATTAGATGTAGAGAAAATTATTTTTCAATCATCTTTTTTTTTTTTTCGTATGTATTTGTATTATTTCCTTCACCTTATTTGCGTGCTTCTCCTTCCCATGAGAGTCAGTTCTCATGGACGCGGGTGTACACACGTCAGATTACAATTTTTTATTTTTTATTTTTTTCTCTCTACTGCTACTACTACTGTTATTACCGCTTTACGATTCATGTGGTGACATGATAGTTGTGATTACCATGCATCTTTCCTTTTCTTGTATATTCTATTCTCTTCCTTCTTTTTTGTCAGCGCCCTGCCATTATTTTATTTTATTTTATTTTTCTGGCGGGAGTGATTGGTGCGTGGAGTTGGGGCTAAACTGAGCAGACAAAGAAGAGAACAAAAACAAAGGCAACAACAGCGAGCTTTTTTTTTTCTGTGTGTGTGTGTGTGTGTATAGTAAAGGAAGCAAACACAGAAGAAAATAAATAGATAAATAATTAAATAATTCTACACCACACGGAGGAGGCGAAGTAGTCATGGTGGGTGGAAAGGATGCAGCGAAGGGCGCCAACACTACGGGGCAGACTGATGCCCACAGCAGGGCAAAGGCGGGGCCCGCAAAAAAGAAAGTTAGTTCCGCAGCGCACGCCACAACCGCAACGAACTCCGTCCATAACACGTCACACAAAACGACAACGACAACGGGACAATCGGCGGCGCACGGCCAGCGGAAGGGCGACCCAAAGTCCGTAGTGGGCAATGCGAAAAAGAAGGAGCCTGAAAAGCCGACAGTGGAGCGGAAACCGAAAGATAAGGTGAATGCTACTACTACTACTACTACTAATAATAATAATAATAATACCTCCATAGACGGGGGCACGGTGTCTTCTGCATGTAAAGATGATAACATTGTTCCAGTAGTTGAAGACTTGGAACAGTCTGATGTCAGTGCGTCAATGATGTCATCCTGCGTAAAAGCCCCAACGCGAACGCGAGCCTTGCACCCTCAGAGGAGAGAGTCAAGTAGTACAGATGGTGATAGGACCAAAGCCCTGCCAACCGAGTCAACTCGAGCCAGTGCAAGTGCTAGCTGTATTACTGACCACCCGAGGAGACTAATGGAGACTAACGGGAGAAAGGGGAACATCACAGTGACCCCTGTAACCGATATCGATCCTGGACCAGCACTGGGTACAGGTAAGAGAATCAGTGGTATTGGTGTTGGTGTTGGTAGCAGCAAGTGGCTTGCGAGGAAGAATAGGGAGGACGACGAGGAAGAGGAAGACGACAAGGATGATGATGATGATAATAATGATAATGATAATGACGACGACGACGATGACGATGACGAAGAAGAAGACGAGGAAGGCGACGACGATGAGGAAGAGGATGACGATGAGGATGACGATGAGGAAGACGATGAGGAAGACGATGAGGAGGAGGACGGTAGTGCTGGCGGTAGCTCAACAAAGGAAGGGAAACGCATAGAGGAGCAAATAACCGTGAAAATATCTCGTGAGGGCGATAAAAATGTAAAAGTGATGTACGTCACGCGGCAGACGAAGTTCAAGGCATTTTCAAAAGACGTCATGCGCCGTTTTTCGTATTTCCGTCTTCGTGACTTTGACATGTACTGCATTGATGCCACCGGCGACCATGTCGACATCGATGTTCCTCGCGACTTTAAGAATCTCATTTCAGACTTTTTACGGTCACTGAAGCGAGAGCGGGAGCGCATGGAGGAAACTAAATCAAGACTTTCGCCACCGGCAACAGCAAAGGTATCCTGTCGCTTCTCAGCGAGAGGAACGGTGCTGGGAGGTGCCTCACTCTCCCGCCCCGGCTCTCACGCGGGTGAAGTAGCAACTCCGCTAGTGGAGGATGCAGAGCGCAGCAGTATCTCCGTGCTTCGCCTGTTCGTGCGGGACTCCTACAAAAGACGACGAAAGGAGGAAATACGACACATGAGCGCAACACTCACGCAGGGCCAGGTGTCCGGGCTGTCGCTCATGTCTCCGAAATCCTCGTCAGCACGACCTCTCGTGGGTTCAGTAGTAGAGTCAGCGCTTGATGTTGGCAGTCCGGGGTCTGTTGATTTCCTGTCCGGCGGCTGCAGTAATCTTTCAGCGCAGTTCAGTAACACTGCGCGTCAGTTGGCTCAGACGATAGGCTTCCGGGAGGGTGAGGAGGTTCAGTGGAGTAGAATGGGGCTGCTTGGTAAAGGGTCGTTTGGTAGTGTCTATGAGGGCATTACAAGTGAGGGGAAAATAATGGCGGTGAAGGTGATGGAGATCCCACTGGACGAGGATGCTGCAGAAGTGACAGGCATCCAGCGTGAGATTAACTTGATGCGGTCTTTGAAGCACAAGAATATTGTAGCGTACTACGGCTGTCAGACGAAGGAACTTTCTAACGGTGCTCGACAGTTAGAGATTTTCCTTGAGCACTGCCATGGTGGTAGTTTGTCTCACTTGCGTCGTAAGTTTGAGCGGGTGAAGGAACGTTTTTCTATCTCACTGGTTCGGACCTACACAAAACAGATATTAGAAGGACTGGCCTATCTACATAGCATGAACGTCGTGCATCGAGACCTGAAGAGTGACAATGTTCTCATCTCCGCTCTGGGCGAAGCCAAACTCGCAGACTTTGGATGCAGCAAACGCCTCGGTACGGCAACAATGCAGCAGGATACATGCGGAGAAAAGGGCGCTGGCTACCAAACAATGGTGGGAACCCCACTTTTCATGGCGCCTGAGGTACTCAATTGCGAGAGCGCCTACTCAAAGCCGGCGGATGTGTGGTCCGTGGGCTGTCTCATACTCGAGATGTTGGGACGCCAGCCGTGGGCGCTGAAGAACAACGCAAACGCCTTTCAGATCATGTATCATATTTCAAAGAGCACCTCGATGCCAACGGGCGTGCCGAAGAACTGCCCTGCCGGGCTGTACTCGTTCTTCACGCGTTGCTTCGAGCGTGAGCCCGGCAAGCGGGGAACCGCCGATGAGTTGCTGACGCACGAGTGGATTACATGCCCCGACAGCCAACTGCAGGAGGTGCTGGAGGAGGTGCCCGAGGTGTGAGGCGGCGGGTCTTCTTTTTTCTTTTTTCTGTGTGTAATACAGATCTTTTTTCTCCTTTTTTTCTTCCTGTTTATTCATCTATAGTCCTTCTTGGTGTTATAATTCCATGCCACTCTCTTCTTGGATGGTTATTGACACTGCTGCTGGTAGTGAGGCTGAAGAGGCCACTATTAAGGGACAAAGGAAGGTATTATATATTTCTGTATTTGCGTATTTGTGTTGGTTACAAATTAGGAAAAACGATTACGAAAAAAAATGTTTAGGTCGTTTGTTTTATTTATGTGAAAAAAGCAAAGTCAACAAAACAACTCCGCAAGGAGATGTTCATATGTAAAAGTGGAAGAGGGAAGCACGAACAAACAATCAAATAACGACAACAAAAGAGAAATAATAGTATACAGTCAGGCAAATATATGAGCGGTACATGGGTGTATGTGGAATGCGGTAACCAATTTTTTTTCCCTTCTGCGCCCCCGATGCGTATGAGTGTGTATGTAGTTTTAGAGTTTCTCCACGTTGATGGTGGGAGGGTTATATTTACGGGATTCGTACGACTACGCACGAGCATTTTTCCACCTTCACTTCTTTGCCCCTTGTTTATACTTTTTTTTTGTCCTTCCCTTTCTGTGCTGTTGTTTTTGTTGTCCCACTTCTGATAGTTTGTGCTTTTTGTTTGAATGTCACGATGCTTTATTTTTCCTTAGAATTACGTATTTATGATGATATATATGCACGTGTACGTATCTATGTCTGCATATAGATGGGTAGAGAGGTGATTGAGGTGACGACCGAATTATTTTTCATGTAATGATGGTTTTACTACTTCCCTGCTTTTTGCGAGAATCTTTTTATTCCAAACAGTAAATGATGAATGATGTGTATGCTTCATATGTCTGTTTCTCTGTTTCTCTGTATTTTTTTTTCTTTTTTTATTTATTGTTTTGCTTGTTCCGTTAATATGTGTGTATATCCTTCTTTATTCTCTTTCTTTCTCTTTGTCTTCTAATCATATTGCGCTGTTGTGTGCATGACGTAATTGACTGGGTTCCACAGGGAGCACGAAACTCACACGGATAACACACGCGTGAAGGACCACAGAAGGAAAGGAAGAAGGGGGCTATTGTTATTATTGTCTTCGATTATTATTTCTTGCTGCGGTTGAAGTGTGTGCTGAGGTGGGAGACAAATCCCAAAAAAAAAAAATAAAAAAAAATAAAGCACCCTACATAAATAAATACATAAATACATACATAAATAAATACATAAATAAATATCCGCTCACGGGTAATATAGGGTAAAGGAGAAGAACAGAAAGGGACCCCAAATGCCTGGCCTGAGAAATGTGGGAGTGCGCTGGAAGCACGACTCATCATTGTCGCTGCTGCTGCTCGCAGCGGTGGCCTTCGTGACATTTATTCCTCTTCTCAACTTGTGTTGCACCTTGGCTGCCGCCGTGCAGATGCCGCCAGAAGAACACAGCAGCAACCACGACTCGCTGGATGCATCACTGCCGTCTCTCTCTGAGCTGAATGAACAGATGCGGCGAACTTCTTTTTCATCATCTTCATCTTTCCATTCATGGATGATGGATAACACGTCCATGTGTACTATAGATCACGGATGCCCGCACGCCTCCATGGCTTGGGCCTCTGGAACATTCACAATTTGGGATCTCCTCACACCGTCGAGTTTCCTCATCCCATCCAACTTGACATTAAAGTTAAGTCTGTGTTGTGGTTACACATACGACGGAGCTCTGTTGCGGGATGAGGCGTTGTACGATACATTCCTCCACGTACTTCTGCAGGCATCACCTTTTCAGGTGCTAACGCAAGAAGAAAAGCGGAGGATGTTTCCACGCGAACGTGTGGTCATTATTGACACTGTGCGAGGGCAGCGCTACGACTCAACATATGTTTTGACCGAGGGGGATAAACGACAACAAAACGACGGCGACGGTGATGTAATGATTCTCGTAACTGGCGGTGTGGGCGAAGGAATATTCCGCACCTCCCTGCACCACGTGAGGGAGAACTACATCACCGCCGCTCCGGCGGACATTAATTTAAAAATCGCAAACGTCGCGCTTAAGTGTAAGTGCCCGCATACATTGCTCGTCATGCCGATTCTGCGGCTGAGCCCCGACCGAGTCCCGCCTGTATCCATCATGGGTCTGGGCTCGCACTGCGGTGTGCGTCCGTCTTCTTCTTTGGTTTCTTCTTTGATGTATCTTGCAGGGGAGCGACACATTGTGCAGCTGCGGGAGAACTCATGGGGCGTTTCATTCGCCGTTTCACCGCCGCAGCTGCCGGCCACGATGGTGCACTGGGTGATTACAGACACCCACACCACGGAGGTTGTTCTAGACGAGTTGTTTCATGTGCCCATGAATACAGACGGCGACGGTGTGGTCCGTCTGCACTTTGCGAACTGCAGTTATTTTGAGGCGATCCCGCACCGTAATTACACCGTGCAACTCACAGTCTCACGCGGCGCCACTGCACGGACAAGTTCAGGTTTCTTTATTCTCCGTGTGCCGGTTGATAAGGATTGGATGGCGGAGCAGACCCCGCCACGGCTGCACTTTGGATATGAGAGACGGCTGCGACTGTCGGAGCGCACACGGAGTCATACGAAAGTACAAGATGCACTGATGCCACGGCATGATGGTTCCCCATTAAATTATTTTGGATACTGGGAGAATATTCCAGTGGATGAACAAGAGCAACAGACACAACAGACATTTCAAAGGATTAAACACAATCCATACGTGGAAAGCACATGCTCCTTCCCAATGTCTCTGGGACACAATAATGTCTCTTTTTATGTCCATGATGTGGATGAAGTGTGTGATCCGGTGTTGTTGGAGATGCAAGGAGTGTGGTCGCTTCAGGCTATTCTACTTCAGCCGGCCATTTCACCAATGACGGCATGCCAGGATGAGATAAATGTTGAGGCTCAGACTCTAGAACGCGTGATGGGGGCAATACAGTCATCGCTCCGGTTACCAGTGCGATTCGAAGGGGCAGTATCGTGGGAACCCCTGCAAGAGGGAAAAGGAGAAGATATTGTTGAGGGGAAGTTTGAATGTGTGGAACGTGATATTGGGCCGTGCCATATTCGTACTAGAGCTGTAAATGGCACTGGTGTAGGTAGTGTGAATGGTGTCTTGCAGATGCGGAGGCGGAGTGTGGCTCATTTGGCTTGGGTTGTGAAGGTGGAGGTGAAGGAAGCAGATTTGGTTCCACCCGAGAGCCTTGACTCTGCAGTGGCACGTATTCTTAGCAATAATAATAATAATAATAATAATAATAATAATAATAATAATAATAATAGTAATGATATTAATAATAATAATAATAATAATAGAACATATGAATCGGATGTGGTGGTGGTTGAGGTGCGTTCACATACTGCAATCGTGGTGCGGCGCATGTCTACATTACCAGACACCGTTAACATCACGCTCCCAATGCATCTGCGGCGAATGAAAGTACACCCACCGCGGCTGCATGAGGGCGCAGCTGATGAAGTAATCGTTGGCCGCTGGCTTGTTGCGGACCCTCTTAAACTTCGCTCCGTTGATGATGCCTTAGTGGCGGATCTCGAGACATTTCGTGTGCCCAACGTCCCCCGCAGACTGCGTGCGGGAACACTGGGATTTATGGTGGAGGACACCGGTGAGTTTGTCGACATTGGCGTCCCGTACACATCGCGGTGTCCCCCGCGGGTTGTGGAGTACACCGTATTTGTGGTGGCGCATGCACCCATGCCCATTGTGCCGGCACTGGTGCCCGTGTATACAGAGGACGGCTGTGTGCGGCTGCAGGCACCGCGGCCCGCGTGGAAGGATGAAAACACACGTTGGCATATTCCCTACTGCAAGGAGGCAACACAGGCACCGTATATTATCGAGGAGGGAAAACAACAAGAACGGAATGCAGACAAAAGTTCCAAGAACACCACTGCTACCTCTTCTTTATTGGAGAATACTAAAGAAGAAGAAAAGGAAGATGTGGTGACAGTTTGCGGTATTGAGGTTTACAGATGGTGTGATGTTGTTTGGAGTGCGCAGAACCTTGTAGGAGTCGCCATGCAGACATTTTCTTTGCGTCGCTGCCAGCAGCCACCGGATCTCGTGTTTCACAAGGATGGCTTACAGAAACAAAGTGGCGTTCCCCATCCTATGTATACATTACCGTACATTGAATGGCTTGATGACTATGGCAATGATTTCAGGACAGGAGTGAAGGAAAATGGAGCAGGAAATGGACCTCGCTACTCAGCACGACGTGTTATTCCAGTTGCGGGCTACAGTTCAACAGTCGGTTACTCGTTTAACTACTCCGGACTTCAGCAGGACTTCGAGGTAAACTTTACATACACGCATAACGCCGCCCATCAACTTTGGGTCACACAGCAACATTTTGAACGTGTGGGGGATAACAGTTTGAGCGATGAGGTGGTCGGCACTTCTGCAGGAGCTCTGCTCCTTCGCCGCTTTGTTCCATTTTCATATGAGGAGGAACACGAATATCTCAGCAAAGTGAAGAATCGTCGTCACACACCAACAGCAGACAATAATAATAATAATAATAATAATATTAATAGTGATGGCAATAAGAGTGTGCGGTACAATAAAGAGAGAGACGATGATTATGATGATGCGGATTGGGAGCAGCGGCGCCGTCGTGATGTCGCGCTCGACCGGGCGGCGGACTCGCACTTCGCCCTCACGCCCCACCCCGCCGCGCAGCGGCTGCACTTCGCCGGCCTCGGCCGCAGCGCCCACCACCCGCTGCTCTTCGACGTCCGCGCCGCCCCGACCGCCGCGGGCCCGAGCCGCGATGCCGCCGAGTTCCTGCGGCGCGGCCTCTGCGTCGTGCGGCCGGGGAATACATCCGTCCTCGCGCTGAGCCCGCCCGGCGTGGTGCCCGACCTCCTCCATGGTGCGCTGCCCTTCTGCCAGCCGACCTTTGTCTTCTCGCGGCACCCGTGGCTGAGCACGAAGTATCATTTTGATTTCACGTGGTCGTGCGAGGATAGCGCCGTCATCGCGGTGGAGAAGTACACACCAACGCTGTCAATTCTGCGGCATACTGGGCCCACGAATGAGACGCAGTGCCGGTTGACTGTTCAGAATACATTGACGGAAACTGTGCAGGCGGATACTTTTTTACTGCAGCGTGTGTACCCTACACCGCTACCACTTGCGTTTGAGATTTTAAGTGAGAACGCCGCGACAGGGGAATGCTTTGCAAATGGCACGACACGTTCAAAAACAGTCACATCTTCAGATCATGGCATGGGAACGGGAGTGAAAAGAATAAGAACACGATGGGTGTATGGGAGGAAAATCATCCTCTATGTGGATGCTCCCGTGGAGAGTCGGTTTTCCAATTGGACTGTTCTTAGCGTTGTGCCAGCCGTTTCATCTCCTGTTGGTACCGGACGGTTACTTGATTCTATACATTTCTCACCACTTCCTCGTCATCCACGAGTGCTTGAGAGAGAGAAGGATGGTGGCGGTGGTGGTGCTGCCGCGTTAGTTTCTGGCATTCGTGTGCCTGGCCTGTATACATTTTCATTCAACCACCCAGATCCTTTGTATCCAAACATATGCCCAAACACAAGTCTTGTAGAGACGCTTCACGTGCTGCGGGCGGAGGTCATTGAGAAGGAGTTGACGGTTTGTGGGGAGTCGGCGGTGGTGAAGGCAGTGCCTATCCCACGTGAGATTGGATGTCAGTTCTTTGGACAGTGGGAGGTGGTGTCGCTGCAGACATCCGCAAACGAGACTTGGACGGCTGGTGCTAATTTTACAGGCGTTCGCTTTGACCACGGTCGCAGAGCAAACACAGTGGTGCATGGGCTTCCATTTGGCATTGTTACAGTTCGCTGGGCTGTCTATGCTATTTCGCCTGCAGTCACCAAAGATGAGGGTGAAGAGCAACAACCACCACGCCATGTTTTGGTGGACTTTGAAACTGTGCGTTTATTGGTATTGACGGAAAATCTTTATTCCAATCGTCTTGTAACACTCTCAAATAATGTCCATATCGTCAGCACAAGTTCCACCCTGGAGTGGGTACTAAAAGAGACGGAGGCATCCGGAACGTCACTGCCTTTGCTTGGCCCGCGTCTCCGTATTGAGGCGGTATCAAACCAAAGCCGCATATATGTCGGTGGTGGTAGAATTGGTCATCAAGTCATAAAGGTGTTAAATTTGCCGATTGGTATTACACGCCTGCGGTATGAGATCCATCCTTCGCTTTATGTATTTGGCCCGATGCTGACAAAGAGATGTCCATACATACGGCGTCAGGATTTTGAAATTGAACGGGTATCTGCCTTTCTATCTGCAAACACAACTCTAAATCACGAGTGTGATGCATACTCTGGTTATGGACAGATTTCTATTTGTTTACATACAGAAGGTGTACGTGGTGGGATACTTGCATCCTTATTATCATCGACATCATCATCATCATCTTTGTCGTCGGTTGGAGCGCAACTTGTACCTCCTGAGTCATTTGAAACGATTGTAAAGAGGGGTGCAGAGCGGCTTGCGATGAAGGGCTGCTCGCTGCCGTGGTGGGTTTCGCAAACTACACGTTGGACGGAACTACGTCTCGATGAGGCACGGCGCTGCGTCTCATTCACTGTCACTTCAGCACGACATTTACATCCAAAGGAGGTCTCACATCGAATCTTCTCAACCCAGGAGCGAGTTGGATCTGCACGCACTTGCGCCCATGGCGGAGACTTCATGACGAGTGAAATCATTCATGGTGCCTCAACGTGGAGCGACATTTCACCGACACGCGAGATGTTGTTTGCGGGCGGAGACATTGTGCAGTTTCTGCCGTTTCTCTCTCCCGTCACACTGGAGCGGGATGAGCGGGCGATGCGGCCCATGCTGAGTCTTCTTGGCGTTCCTGACATGGTTACAACGGAGCTGAACATTAGCGATGAGGGTAAGGTGGCAGTTGTCCTGCTTCGCCTAGACACGGCGCAGCCAAAGCAGATGGGAGGTTACGTTCATGCAGGGCAATCACTGGGAGAGGAAACAGGGGAGGATAAACAAAAAGAAAGGCAACACGCAGAAATACGACGGAGTTTACTGTCGAAGTGCGTCCGTGGAGAGGCCCAGGGGTCAGATGTGCTGGAGTTTTGGACAGAGGTGAACCGCCCAGATGACGCCGAGGGCCGCACTGCGAAAGAATGGTTGGAATATGTGGAATCCGTTCGGGATAAACGTGTTGTGTGTGAACCACTCTTCACGTCACTTGCCCACATCCTGCCGCGGCCCGATGACACGGAGGCCGCGCTGCGTTACCGCCGGGCGCACCGGGTGCCCCCAAAAGGGCAGCGGTTGGTGCCGCTTGATATTATTGAAGAACAGCTGGAGGGACTGCAGCGAGAGTTCCGCTGGACGCGGGATGGAATTGACGTGACGGGACTTCCTTGGGATCTGCAGACCGCACTTGCACGCCGCCGGATCACAAAGAGTCAGTTGGATGCAATTGAGCGGATGCGTCAGTTTCAAGGGGGACACAAGCAGTCTCTTGATGACACGACAAAAACAACACTGGAGGAGCGATTCAAACGAGTACTGCGGCTTTATAAAGGAGTCATTGACGAGGAGGTTTCAGCCATTCGTGTGACGCTGCCGCGTTACAACGCGTTTATGGTCCCGTACAACCTCTTCCTTCGCACGGCAGTTCATAAAGATGTGATTTGTGGGACAAATGTTTCTGCCGTCGCCGATGCCGCTTCACTTGTGTTGTTTGGCCGGGTTGAGGTGGTGGATGTTCCCCCCGCGGTAGCTGCGACCCCGACAGCAGTTAAACAGTGTGAGGTTGAGGGAGGCATTCCTATTATCCAGGTGAACATCAGCGGAACAACGTTTACAGAGATGGACCGCTTTCCCATAGATCGTGTACAGTTAGAGGAGGTACACAGCCCAGAAAGCAGGGGCCTCATAGACTCTTCGCCCAATGTGGGTTTGTTGCCATGTTTGCAGCAAATGAAGTCTGGATTGCGGGTGACATCATCGCGTTTAACAAAAAAGAATTTATTTCTGGAATTATCACCGTGTCCCTCTTTCCTGATGCTGAGCGATGCCGATTACGATGAGCACCAGGACAGTGAATTGCTGCAGAAGAAGTTGAGTCTTCCTCGTCTGCTTCGGGTCACACTTCGTGGTGTGCTCAAGGAGGACAGCCACACACGAGGAAAAACATCTGTATCATTTGTTGTGGAGGTGCGACCGACATTGGCTCGACTGCATCTTCATAGTTCCCCACTTGTTCACGAGGAGACGATTGGGAAAGGAGCAGACGAAGGAACAGCAGCCGCAGCGTCGTGGCTGGCATTAACCACACGCCGCCCATTACTGATGTGTGAAACAGATGTACGCCGCCATGGTGCAGAATTTGGTGTGGAGCTCATTGGCGACCAGTGGCATAAACGTGTGGGCGAGGACGTAAACAACATCGATGACGATATTATTGTTCCTGGTCCCTTTGGTAGCGTTGGACTTCCGAATGTTGCGCCCACTCACACACCCAACGATGGTCTTAGTGTTGACTCCGTACCACCATCACAAGGGAGGAATGATCGGCCTTCTTTAGGCATTTCTTTTCCTTCTTCCTCCTCCTCTTCTTCCTCTTCGTGGCATGGAGTTGGGAATGCTGCACGGCGTCGATCCCCACATAATGTGGCACTTATGAACAGTTTCAGTATTGTAGAGCACTACCGCCTTGACAGTGCTCATCATCTTTTTCTTCGCCATGGCGGTAGGTACAGGTCAGACTTTGTGAGTTACCTCGCCTCCATTATGGCAAACACGGAGAACATTGAGCGGCACCAGTTCATTCGCAGGTACAATGATACTTTTCTGGTCGTTCGCATCCCTCCCGAGCAACGCACGTCGGATGATTTATTGTTTCACAGAGACAGACAAGACGACTTGTTCGACGATAATCATCTCCCCCCTGTTCGGTCTTTTAGTACCATTGAAGAAATTCTCTTCGCAGTGCCGGGAATCGCCACGGAGTGTCGTGGGTGTCTGCTGGCAGACACAAGTTATTTTATGGCTGGCGACTTGACGGGCCTTTGGTCCTTCCCACCAGTTCCACTGCCACCACTCGACAGGAATATTTTGGTGGACTCATTGCGTATCCCGCTCTATGCGGCGCCCCGGGTTCCACGCGAGTGGCTATTTACAACACTGTGCCCCTTAGCTGCGTGGGAAAATCTTCAACACTTCTGGAGACATTGGCAACCGCCGCGTGTGCAAAGAACTGTGCGGCCCTACCTGCAGTTCGAGGTCGTTGTGTACAGTTTGCGTGATATTCTTGGGGCCGCGATGCCGCCCTCCCGGCGCCCTAATGTCATACTTGTAAGTCTTCCACTCCCTCTTTCAGAGTTACTGCGGGAGGGACGGGGGCGAGGGGATAATCTCTCGCAGATTATGTTTCACGTGAATACCACAGCCGCAGAGCGTGCCCACGCAATGATGGCGGCTGACTTTTCTCGATATGGACGCCGGCATCTGCACACAATGTATGACTACGTGTTTGATAATCGCGCGAGTGGTGGGGCACTCGCGGTGAATGCATCCGTCTTCCTGAAGGCCTGCGTCCCCCCCACCACAGTTGTTCCAGAGACCCAGTGCTCTATAGTAAGTCTCACCCACTCACTTCTCATTATGGAGGAGCCACGCGTGGTGTCATACTACGGACAACTGCGGCAGGGATCGTGGAGAACTCTGCTCAGCCCCGCCGCGCTAGTGCACCACGCGGGGACGGCGGTGGTTGGATATTTTATTCTGCCGCGGGTGCCTGCACTGCGCCGGGCATTCGGCGTTGGGGCTGCACACGACATGACAGCCGCACGGACGGGTCTCACGGTGATGTTGTTTGTGGCCGTTGTGTTTCTTTATCCGATGTCGACAAGACTGTGGGCGGTGGTGTGCACGCTGCTGTGGACCACACTCCTTTACCTCGTGCCGGAGATTATTGTGGGGGTTTATTTTATTCTGCACTTTCTTTTTTGGGCTTTTGTGATGTGAGTGTGGGAGAGGGAGAAAGAAGGGAAGGATATGGTTGGAGTGAAGATGAAGCAATGAGGAGATAGGAGAGACTTAAATATTGCAGTCACGTCATTCCCTTAATTAATTAATTACTTTATTTATTTATTTATTATTATTATTATTATTATTATTATTATTATTATTATTATTATTATTATTGTTGGTTTGTATGTTTACTTCATATAAACAACCTTAAAGAAGAAGAGAGCAGAGCGGAGTGATGAGGCTCCTCCATTTGACTGTTGGTAATCTTTTCCGTTGTTCTTCTATTTGTTTTATTTCTCATGTGCTTCATCTCTTCTTTCTTCTTTGCCTTTTCTTTCCTTGACTCTCCTTTACATGTGATTATTTGCATATGAACACAAAGGGGAAGTGAAGCGGGAAGGTGTGTCTCAGTGTGGCGCTTAATAGCTTGCCGGACCAAAGGTATATAAATAAATAAATAATTATATATATAAATATATAATTAATTTAGTATACACGCAGACAACTCTCTTTACTGTGGTGCAGTGAGAGATGCGGCGTGCGGCTCTGTTGCGCCCTGTCGTGTGCACCCTCGCGGCGGCACGTCTCCCACCGCAGTCAACACTGACGCCGTTGTGTACATCCCGCCGCCTCTGCGCTGGAGCCCCGCGTGGTGCGAGTGGTGGCACGACTACTACTACTACTACTACTACTACTACTAATAATAATAATAATAATAATAATAATAATAATAATAATAATAATAATAATAATAATAATAATAATAATAATAATAATAATAATAATAATAATAATAATAATAATAATAATAATAATAATAATAATAATGAAAATAATAATAATAATAGTAATAATGGTAGCGGTAGCAATGCAGCTGCGGGGTACAACCCGTGGGATGTGCTCGGCGTGAAGCCCGGCGCCTCGCCCCGCACAGTCCGCCTGCGCTACCACGAGTTGATGCGGGAGGTGCACCCCGACCTCGACCCCAGCGGCGCCGGCAACATCCCGCGCCTCAACCAGGTCAACAAGGCCTACGAGATCATTACGAAGAGCCCCACCCTCGACCGCCGCTACCGCGGCCTCGTCACGGACGCGCAGTACGCCTACTACAAGTTCCTGCCGGAGTGGGTCGCCCGCAACGTGGACGAGATGCCGCGGTACTGGAGTTGGGTGCGGTGGCGCACGCCGGGCGCGTTCCAGGTGCTTCTGTGGTGCTGCGGCTGCTACCTGGTTGGCCGCTTCTACGCCGCCTTCCCGCTGCTCACGACTGTCTTCGTGGCGTCCGTCGTGTTTGATATTTTGTTCCACACAATGACGGCGCCGGCGACGTGCTCCATGTTGTTTCTCTACTCCATCATGACGGCGCAGAGCTATGACATGGCGTGGCTCACAAGCCCCAAGTCATTCCTGCGCCGGGAGCTCGGTTATTAATTCACCGGCCACGTTTTATTATTATTATTATTATTATTATTATTATTATTATGTGTGCATCTCTATTCAAGGCAAACAGAAAGACATGATTCTTTTTTATTTTATTTTATTTTAGTTTTGTTGGAGCTCTCCCTCGTTGTCTTACTTGGTGATGGATGGTTTCTCTGTAAATAAGCAGACGAAAATGTCAGAAGATAATTCTTTTTTCTCTTTTCTCTTTCTTCCCTTTTTCTTCTCTCTGTTTATGTAAAGAGAGTGATGATGACAGATGTCTCAACAATCCCGCCATTCATAGTATTTCAAAAACCAGTTTTCCGATTCACCCCGCCCAGTACTACTACTACTACTAATAATAATAATAATAATATAAATGATAATATTAGTGGCAAAGAGGGAAGTGGAGTGACGGTAGTTAATCGTGTGTACATTGACGAGGTGGCGAATGATGTCGTCATATTCGCCATGGCCTCTCGACAGGTGTGTTTCTACCAACTGCGGCTGCGTGAAGAACAGGAGGAAAAGGATACGAAGAGTAGCGACGCTGAAGAGAGACGAAACATAGAGGATAGTAATAATAATAATAATAATGATAATAATAATAATAATAATAATAAAGAATGGCTGCGGCACCACCCCACACTTCCTGCAGACGCCATCGCAGTTACTGTGCGGAGCAGAGACGACGGCGCGGAGCCGCTCACTATTCTTTACGCCAAGCGGTGCCCCACTCCAATGTACATTGGCCCAACTAGCATTACTACTACTACTAATAATAATAATAACAAAGATAATGGTGAAGGCAGTCGTTCATATCTTGTGGCGCTCAGCGTTGACACCCGCGAAGTTCTCTTTGTTGTCTGCCACCCACGCACGGGGGCGCTGCCGTTGTGTACTTTGGCGACATTTCAGTGCGCCCCGAAAAGTTTGCGTTTCCGCGATGACTTTTATCCCATTCGGGCGTACTACTGGGCGGAGTGCATGCACCCCGGCAGCCGCCCCACCGGCCTCCACGGAGGAAAGGAGAAACAAAAAGAAAAAGAAAAAGAAGAGGAGGAGAACAGAAGGAAGCTGCAGCAGCATGGGAGCGGCGGTACTGTCCTTGCCTCCGCATCGCGAGGGTTGTGCTCGCGGTCTTCTGCCAGGCGTCGAACTCTTCTCTGCATCACCACTATTAGTCTTGACGTTGTGGGCATAGAGGAGGAGGAAAACTTCGCGGAGGACAATTTACTCACACACCGCAGTCGTGGCACGCGAGCGTTGCCCCCGTTGGCGTGTGTTCTTCTCTGTCGCTTCCCAACACACACGGACTACTGGCATTACTGCTCCTCCGCACGAACATTTCTTTCCATTAACAAACTGAAGCCACATGTTTTGAAGACATTTGAGATAAACGATGAGGGTCTTCTGCGGGCATTACCGGCGCTGCGCTTGCAGGATGTCGATGTTGTTAGTTATCATCCAACCCCGCAGGTCAGTTCCAATAATAATAATAATAATAATAATATTCTTTCTCCATTTTATTCCCATGCATGTATGGACAGGCCTACTGTGCAGTACCCCGTTGGATTTATTCTCCTGTACTGCCAGTTGTTTCTCTCCCACCTCTCCCACCGCGACGGGGGCGTCGTTCTTCTTCGCTATTTACCCGCGGCGGAGTGTTTCGCGCGGCACGCGGTGCTGCGGGTTGACGTCCCGCTCGACGTGCTGCGGGAGCCGTTGGGGCTGCACGTGGTTGACAACCTCCTCGTCCTGCATGTGCACAGGCGCGGGATTTCCTGCGCATTTGACATCGTCCGCAGCGAAGAGGGAGGCGAGGAGGAAAAAGAAGAGAAGCAGAAATATGGGCAGCAGTGCGGGCCATCGTCCACACGGGCCGCAGCAGGGCCCAGTCCTGCGCACGTGTCAGTTCAACGTGACTCTTCTCCCCAGTACAGTGTAAGTAGTAATAATAATAATAATAATGAAAGTAGTAGTGGTCAAAGCAGAAGTCTGCGGGGGGGCCTCAGTTTGGAATGCGAAGAGTCAACATCTGTGCCATGGAGCACTCGCTTCACGAAATGGATAAGTAAAAATAGTGGCAGTGGTGGCACCAATAATAATAATAATAATAATAATAATAATAATAATAATAATAATAATAATAATAATGATAATGATAATCCTCTTTTACGTGGTGGTGGGAATAATCATGTAGTCCTCCCCGTCGTGCAGCCGTTACTCAGTGCTGCTCTCACGATGTACCCACCACCACCCCCAGCAGCGGTTTGTACCGATGTTCCTTTGAATGCGCACAAGGATGTATTGTATACTAATTCCTTTGTGCACAGCACACTCCCTCTCCTGCTCGATCACCGCAGTGGAGCTGTGCACCTCGTGGGAGTTAATCCCTTCGCCATTGCCGCGGCAGTACCGCATGGCTGCCAGAGGATTCAGTTCTATGTACATCGTCTGTATTGCGCAGGAAAGGCGGTGCAGTCATTGGTTCATTCCATGTTGTGTAGGCAAGATGATCTGCATACAGTGACGAATGCTTTGGAGATAATTGCTACACACGACGCAACGCAGCGTTTGCTTTACTCTTCACAAGAGACGAACGAAAATAATAATAATAATAATAATAATAATAATAATAATAATAATAATAATAATGTTAATAATAAAGTGAGTGCTTCTAGCTTTACATGTGATCCCATGCGTGGAGGGATAATTGCCTCTGTGGTCCCTGCGTCTAACAGTCACGCAGTTTTCATGGGCTCTACTGATGTGCTTAGACGATGTCTGCCGCAGGAAGATGCCGAGGGCCCACTTCCATTCAAACCGCCGTGGCGTCGGTGGGGCGGTGTAACACTGCAGGATGTTCTTTCCACCTGCATGACACCCCCAAATAGATCCCTTGCGGACAATGATAAACACTGTTTCTTGCCGTCATGCAGTGATGTGAGCATTGGGCAGCCTGTAATGCTGCGTGATGTATTTGACCCCTTGGCAGATGCAGTCCTTATGTATACTAATACTAATACTAATACTACTACTGTTACTAGAGAAGAGGACACAATAATAATAAGAGGAAGTGGTGTGGGAGCACATGTGCCTGAGGACGGCAGAGGTTTCACATCCCGCCTGTACCTCAAACGATACCTTTTCTATGCCCTTTTTGAGTATGCCCGCTGCGTTATGTATACAGGCGCTGCTCTCGTGGACAGTACGCAGCGGCTGCTTCTACGCCTGCTCCACGCCGCCGCGCTGCCTTGTGGCTGCATACATCAGCTGCTACTTCCTGGGATGGTACGAGATGGCGTGGCTGTGGCTACGCCGCTGCTGCAGGTGGGCGGTGCATGTAGACAGGCGGGCATTGACATGTTGGTGAGGCTTGGGGAGGATGTGCTCGTCATTCAGGCCCTTCTTGCGGAGAGGAGAACACTGGAGGCGGCAAAGTATGTATGCAGATATACTCGACGGGGACACCATTCCTTGAATGATGTCGTATTATATGCAAAGATGATGAATGATATTCTTCAGTCCGCGATGGAGGCCGTGCTCGACGAAGAGGAAGAGGGGAAGAAGTGTTGGAAAAGGAAGGAGAAGGCGTTGGAGTTCATTACAGTGTTTGCTATGATCACAAGCAGTCTTATGCAGCAGCCGCCAACGGAAAGGATGCTACCGGAAGGATATCAAGGCATGAGAGAAAAGTATATGGAGTTGCTTTCAGTGCATCAAGAAGGCTAAAAGAGTGAGAGATATATAAGTTTGAGTTGTATTGATCCCAAAATATTCTCTTATAATAATAATAATTATTATTATTATTAATTAATTAATTTTTTCCCCCTCTCATCCCACAGTATATATAATGTCTGTGTGCCTCTCCCCACCACGTTGTCCCCCCCCCCCCCACTTCCTCAGATGCGTGAGTCTATAGAAGTGACCTTTTCAAATGTTCTCTCGGCGAAGGTCGCCCGCGCGAGGCGTGTCTACGGCGGCGACATCAACGAGACGTACCGCCTCGAGATGGCGGACGATAATGTCGTCTACTTTCTGAAGCTGCAGCGCGGCACAACCGCCGCCTTCTACGCGGCGGAGTCGCTGGGGCTGCAGCTCTTGTCACGCGCCGGCCGCACGCCGCGGGTTGTGCGGGTCGGCGAGGTGGGCGGCGATGCGTACATCGTCATGGCGTACATAAATCCGTTGTCCTCTTCTGTGCGGCGAGACACGGCGGCGCTGGGCCGCATGATGGCGGCGGTGCACCGGCAGACGAGTCCGCGCGGTGAGTTCGGCTCGTCTGTGCGCCTGTCGCTTGGGGGCTGCGGGGTGCCGGCGGGGTGGTGCGCGGACTGGGCGGAGTACTACACCGGCAGGCTGCTGGCGCCGTGCGTCGAACTGGCGCGGAAGAAGGGAACGTGGTCTAACAGCCGCGAGAGAATGTATGCGGACTTCTGCGGGCGGTTTCGTGCGTTTTACGCGGGGAGGAAGGACATAAAGCCGAGTCTTTTGCATGGGGATTTGTGGGGCGGGAACGTCGTGTATGGAGAAAAGGGGGAGCCGTATTTAATTGACCCGTCCTCGTACTACGGCCACCGGGAAGTAGACATTGCAATGACGCGGCTCTTCGGTGGCTTCGGTGCAGAGTTCTACGCGGCGTACGAGGAGGAGATGCCGCTTGAGGCGGGACACGCATCGCGGGTGCCGTGGTACCAACTGCTGCCCCTCGTGTGCCACCTTAACCTCTTCGGCGAGTCGTACGGGAGTTCAGTGGAGCACGCAATGACGCATATAGTATAGTGATCTGTGGTATATTCGCGTGTCGTGTGGTGGGGTAAGGAGTGCGCGACAAGAAGAGTCTACTGCGTGTTTATTTTCTATCGCTGTGTGGGAAAATTATTATTATTATTATTATTATTATTATTATTATTATTATTATCTGTTCTGTTTTTGTGTTCGCTTTGTGTTGATTTTTTAAAAATTTATTTCTTTATTGTTTGTTTCATGAATGAGATGTATACATACTGGGATGCTGGATAGCGTGGACTCGGCCTGTTTGTTAGGAGATATTTCTTTTTTTTTTTATTCCCTTATTATTCTCTTGTTCTCTTCTTTTCTCGGTTTGTCTGATTCTTTAGTCTCATTTATTCTATCAAGTTGGGTAGAGGGAAGTAAAAAAGAAAAGAAAAAACACCAAACAAAAAAAAACCAAAGACCGAGGCTCCAAAATAAAAAAAAGGAAAACAATAAAACAAAGAGAGGGAGGTGCAGAGACGGAGAAGAGAGAGAAGCCGTTGGGGGGATGTCTAACGACACGTCGCGGCTGTTGCCCACCCCGCTGGGCCGCCCGCAGCGCGCGACTCCACTCGCCCACCAAATCATCGCCGGCGCGACTGCGCACAGCGGCAGCGCGGCGATCGAGTCCTCCCCCGACCGCGTCTTTTCCGCCACGGTGTCGCACGCGTCCAACCGCCCCGTGACCGCGGAGGCCCGCGCGCTGGCGGAGTTCGGCGACAGCTACCGCCGCATCCTTGAGGAGATTGGGAGCCCCGGCTACCGGTCGATGAAGGCGCTCTTCTTCGGCGAGGACGGGCCGCCCGGCGACACCGTCCCGTCGATCACCGTCTCCTTCGAGCTCTTCGAGGCGGTGCAGAACCGCTTCGCCACGACGAAGGCGACGCTCGAGCGGACGCGGGAGGACCTGCACACGCGGCACCAGCAGTACGCCGAGCTCGAGGGGCAGCACGAGCAGCTGCAGGAGTCGTACCGGCTGCAGGAGCTGCGGGTGGGGGAGCTCGAGCGCAAGAACACGCAGCTGCACCAGGACATGGCGAAGCAGGACGTCATGGCGGAGCTGCTGCGGCAGCAGGTCGCGCGGATGGAGTCGGAGATGGAGATGATCGGGGAGAAGATGGCGAAGCGCGACGAGGAGCTGCAGGTGCTGCACAACCGCGTTGCGGAGGGGCTCGTCGCGCTCTCGCAGAAGGAAACTATAATCGCGAACCTGCGGCGGCAGCTCGGCTACGGCGGGCTCGTCAAGTGCGAGGGCGGCGCGGGGCGGGCGGCGGACGTGGAGGAGTACAGCCCGGAGGCACTCAAGCGCATCGCCGACGACGTCGAGGGGCGCTCCGCGGAGGCGCGGCTGCGGTTGCTTGCGGTGGAGCTCGAGGCGCAGGTGCGGACGGTGATGGACGAGAAGAAGCACATCATGCTGCGCCACACAATGTACCGCAAGCACGTGCAGGACGTCACGGAGGCGTACGAGGGACTGTGCATGTCGCGGGAGGATGCAATGCGGTCCCACGTCTGCGAGGCACCGCCGCCGCCGCCAGCCATGCCGGCTCCCACGGAAGGGGGTGACGTGTATGTTGGGAATAAAGCGGCGGAAAATATTCAGAAACGGTTTTCGAACGAATCACGACGCTCCACACACGGCAACGTGGGCCCCTTGCCATCCTCCGCCATGGAACCACGCAAAAGCCAATGTGGCAGTGGCGGCGACGAGAGTAATAATAAAAATGGGATCAGCATTGGGAACGAGGATGAATTGCCGATGAGCGACTTCTATGACTCCAGAGCATCACTGCGGCCAACTGAGTCGGAGGGACAAATGCGCCGCTCGACCCCCGGACAAAGCGCTGGATCATCGGCCGAGGCGCGGCCGGTGCGGAGTTCTGGTCTACAAAGCAATCGGGATAGTAAAATGCGGTCATCAAATGCGTCAAGTGCAGCAGCAGGAAGAGGAGTGGGTACCAATGATACCTCCACGAGAAGCGACGTTAGTAAGAAGACTGGAAAGTTGGTGCCGGAGAGGCACTCTGTATCATCCACACCACCAGATTCCTCGCACAGAGCGAATGTGAGGGTATCAAGGGAGAACTCAGCAGCGCCCCCCGAGGGGCCGAGAAGTCGTGTTGGCACTGCTAGCAGTAACAGAAGCAGCAACACCACGAGTATAATGGCACAGGAGAAGGAAAAGAGTGCTGGTGTGCGGGATGAGGGAACACGGGCGGATAGGCTGGGAAGCAGACGATCAATTCAAAGCGGGCCGTTCTCGACAAGTCCACTGATGCAGAAGGGTGAAGAGTGGCACCCATCTGGCGCACATAATCGAAGCCCTGCATCCTCTTTCTCTCTCGTGGCGCCTGCAGTGCGCTCTGAGGATGAAGCGCCATCCAGGCCTGCATCTTCTGCTCCCTCTTCTGAGAGGGACGATGCGGAGCTGGGGAGGGATTCTGGAGCTGGATCGTTCGGAAAACTGCTGCCGACATTTGAACACGAGAGATCTGTAATTGAGTTAAACAACAAACGACCTTCTGGAAACGTAAGTCGTGCAGACCGAGCTAAGCAAGAAAAGGACGGAGCAGGAACAGGTGGGGTTGAGAGGACTAGATCTGCTACGAACAGAGCTACACGGATCCTTGCAAGGAAGTACGCGGACTTACACACGGCAATCACTGATATTGATGAGTTGCTCTTTCCCCCTGGGGAGAATGAACGCGTGGATCGAAGCAAGCCCACGACATTCTTCGCTGATGAGTGTAGTGAAGATGCAGCAACGCAGTCCGCATACATATCAAATGCTGTAGTAACGGATACACAGATGCTGCTCCGTGTCATACACCGACTGCACCGGCTCATGTCAGCCACTTCCAACTCTCAAATGAAACAACGATCATCTTTAATTCAACAGGCGACACATGATGGAAGGAAAGCAAGCACGTCTATCAGTATTCCTGATTCAGTGACGGAGGTTAGACAATATGTATCCAAATCCAAGCAAAATCACCCTTTGGATACATATTGTCAAGGGGCTTCTGCAGCAGGACCGGCGGCTCAATCTCTTCTTTTAGGAAAAGAGACATCCAATAGGCCAGACGCATTGGAAAAGGTTAGCAACATCTCTGAGAAGGTTCATGCGTCAGAGAAAATACACAGACCGGAGAAGCCCAATGCCGCGCGACGACTGGATAGTTCAGGGAAGTCAGGCGCCGCAGAGAAACCAGGGCCTGCAAAGAAAACTGATGCTTCTGGAAATGCAATAAAACGAGCAACTGATAACACGGCAATCTCTGGTGAAGTGGATACTTTGAAGGGTGGAAAAAGTAGCTGTGGTAGTACTCCCGGTATTGATGTAGTAGAGAAAACTTCTCTTCATGCCAGCAAAGTGGAGAAAACAGATGATGCCGTGCATGTAGAAGCCACCACAAGCACAGTATCCGAACAGAGGGGGTCCCGAAAGGATCAAAGTTTTTATGTAAAACCATTGGTTCCTGGGCCTTCTACTATCACCACACCGGTGGCAGAAGAAGAAAGTGAAGAAGATGATAAAAACAAGAATAATATCGATAAACCGAACACTGTACAGCAGTCTTTCCAAAGTGACATGGGGGTGAGTACTGAACATCATAATCATGTGCCTCAACTACCTGCAGGGGAACGAAAACCCAGTGGATCTCGAGAGGTCAGCAGGACATCTCCATTATTAATATTGACATCTCAAAAACCACTGAAACAACAGAAAGATCAACGGACGGCTTTCACTCCAAAGAAAACAATACCCTCTGCTCTCTCTCTTCCCAAGGTTCCTGTGAGAGGCAAGGATAAGGTGTTCCGTGGGCAGACCGCAGGGCAGGAAGGTGCAACATCAACACCATCACTACTACCATCACCAACTACTACTACTACTACTGTTACTACTGCTACTACTGCTACTACTGCTACTACTACTACCACTACAACTGCTATTAATGCTAATGCTGCTGGAACTGGTACTACAACTACTACACCAGTTACTAATACTACTGGTAGGTTGAGCATAGGGGTTGGGTCTGGTTTTAATACCTCTGCTGGTTTTCCTGCTTATCTTCATGGTACTCCTGCTGGTGCTCCTGCTAGAGCTGGTGGTGGTGGTGGTAGTGGCGCTTTGAGTTCTGGTGCTGAGCTTGGTACCAGCGCCTTTGCTGGTCCTGCAGTGGCTGGAAATGTACCTGTATTGCCAGGTATTCCCGCAAGACCGCTTTCGTTAGCTTCTATCTCGGGCCGTCTGAGACAGGGGCCGGAGCGTTTACCATGGAGACCAGCTGTAATTCGCATAGACCTCGCTACGCTGTTGGGAGATCCAGGTAGTGGGCAAGCGTCAGGAAGGCAATATCAAAATAAAAATCAACAACAACAACAGCAGCAGTATTTTTCCCAACCACTTACGCGTGCCAATGCGATCCCGTGGACAACGCTACTTAGTAGCACACGGAGTAAAAAATCCACGAGAGAAAGAAATCCAAGCCCAGCTTCTCGCGGTGGCACCTCTCTCGGTTTTGGTTTTTATACGAAGACACCTGTTGGACGTCCCAATGCATTTCCGTTTGTACCGACGTATATCGCGTCTCCACCATTCAATTGGGAAGGCTATATGCCTGGAGCAAATACAGCAGGGCGTAATGCGAATGCGTTTGCTGTTGGCGGTAGGACCCTCGTGACACTCTCGAATCCAGTGTCTTCGCCTCATTCCAAGTTTTCAACCCACTCCATCTTGCCACAGACACCACAGGGGTCGTCTCAGAAGGCGCCCGGGCGGGTAATGTCTACGAATAATGCATGGAGAGATTATCATTCTTTGCAGCCGAGGCAGCCTGATCTTTCTGATTTTACTCTTTGTGGGCAGGGACTCAGTAGTCCACACACTGTGCATGGCGGTAATTACGGCAATGCGAATGTACATGCATGCCCTTTTGTTTCCCCCATTTTGAGAGCACCCTTCATGGCCCACGTCATTCTTCGACGTTCTATGTTCTGGCGACACAGAAATAGCAATTACTACAGAGGACCATACCGACCGCCGATGACATTTTCCCAAGCGTGGACAAAACGAAAAGTTTTGCGAAATCGACAAAGACGATTGTCATCCGAATCCCACCTGACGTACTTTAACCGCATACACCCACAATGGGTGCAGATGGCTCATTTCCAACACCAGAAAAATGAACCACCGCTGGATCTCCAGATTACCAGCGTGCGGTGTTACAAGGCGTCACGTAAGCTGGAACGAGAGCGGTATGTGAAACGTTTACCCCGTTCTTCGTCCCTTGTAAAGAGGCTTCCCGTTACCTCTACGCAACTGGATGTGCTGCCCGAAAAGGAGTTTGTCCCCATTCTGATCCAAAGCCTCAGTGGGCGTCCTTATTCAAAGAGTGAGGAAGGGAAGTAGTAAAGAACCTTGTTTTTTGTGTGTCTTCCCCCTGTTTTTTCCCTTTTTCATTCTTTGTTTACAAAATGAAAAAGTATGCAAGTGAAAGATTAAGTTTATTCCCATGTTGTGACGTTTGTATTCATTGTCGCCAATATGTAAAGTTTTGCTTGCGTTTGTATTGAATTTTCCTTGCGAGAATATGTATACATGTATGCATTCAAATTTTTTTTTGTGTTGTTTGTACTCTGTGTTGATTATAACAATAACAACATAAAATGATAGTGATGATGATGATGATGATTTCTTCCTTCTTTGTGTTCGATGTGTATATGTTTCATTGGAACGCGAGAGGCAAAAAACTTTTCTCGTTTTTGCTTTTATTATTATTATTATTATTATTATTATTTTCTTCCTTTTATTTCTGTAGGTATTTATCATATTATGTCTGTATCTGGGCTATGTGAACACATTCCCCCATTTCTAAAAGTTGATATGGTGGTGGTAGTGATGATGTACAACGATTTTCCTTCCTGTATCTTTGCAGCTATTTCTGCTGGTTATAGTCATCCTCCACGTGAATGCATATGCATATACAAATAATTTTTTTTTTTGCTACTTGCTTATTTATGCTTCAATTTTTTTTTTCACCCTATTTACAATTTGAAAAGAGTTTAAGTATATATAGAGTAAAAAAGAGTCCAAAATAGGAAAGGAGGGGTAAAGAAAAGAGTCTGTTTCACAGTATTCCACACAAGAGCAACAACAACAACAAAAGGAAATCCTTAAAGAAAAAGAATTTATTCCTTTTCCTTTTTTTTATTTTTTATTTTTTTTTTGCATTTCGCTCCGATGGACTTTGATGACATTTACTGCGACGTGGACTCGACGAAGAGTCTCTCGCAGCTCATGGGCCGCCCCTCGCTGCGACTTGCCTCGCTCCCGAGCACACCACCGCCACCGTCGCCGCTGCGGTCCCGCGACACGAACACCGCGGGGAACAGCAAGCACCAACAACATCGCGGTCAACATCATCAGCGGTCCCTGCGCGGGCGGCGGGGGGTCGTGAGGGGTGTGCGCACCGCCCCAACGTCGCCGGTGCAGTCGCGGCAGGAAGCGGGACCGCCGCGGACGCCGCTCACGCCGACCGTCTCCACCGCACGATTACCCCGCCGCTCAGACGTAACGGAATTCAGGAACGATGACGACGCCGACAACATTCTTCCTCTTCCCCTGACTCGCGGTGCGGCTGCGGCTGCGGCTGCGGCGGCTGGAGACGTGGGGAGGGCGCGGGTTGACAACGGGGACGCGGAGGACGAGGAGACGAGTTTGGCGCAGAGCGGCCGGTGGGTGACGTTTTCTTTCACCAGCACCTTCACTTCACGGCGGCAGTCTGAGAGCCGCCCATCATCGCCGTCGCCGAGGCCGCGGGCGGCAATCATCCCGTCGAAGTTTCCGAGTCTTCACTTTTCGGATGAGGACTTCCCCGAGCCAGAGTGTGTGGACTCCGCAACACCAACACCAATAGCATCCCCGCGGCTGTCATTTGAGCGGCCACTGACGTGTGCTCACGAGTCGCCTGAGGAAGTTCAAGAGGAAGAAGAGGAAGTTACCGCAAATGGCCGAGAGAGTCTGCTTTTGACATCCATCTCTGCCTCAGCGACAATAGTAGACCCTGCTCCTAATTGCGGTTTTGCTACAACTGCTACCACCACAACAGAGGTTGAAAGGCCCTTGATACGCCACAGCATTGGAAAACGCGAACGATCAGTCCCACCCTCCCCATCGGTGACATCCTTCATTATTTGTGACAGGGGAGGGGGATCCACGTGTCTTGGCTCTTCTTTTGTTGTCGATGCTACGACGAATCAGGAAGATGATATCACGGAGAATGCAAAGAGAGTGAGAACAAATGATCATCCGCCTAAGTTTAAGAATCTCATAGAGTCAACGGGATGTGATGAAAAGGCTGAATACAGCATGGAGATTGCTGCGCCCACTGCCTCTATGCTTCAATCTTCCATGCACGTGGAACACGGTGGGGATTCGCTGGTTCTTGTGGATGGACCCACTCCAACCCCATGGCGCAATCGCTTTCCTGCAACTGCCGCAAATGAAAGAGAAAACGAATTACATCCTTCTTCTATCGTGATTGATGCTCGCTGTAGTGGTGGTACTGCCGCCGTTGTTCCTCGAACACTGTTTGACAACATTTCCACACGTATAGATGCTTGTGAAGACTATGCCAAGGCACATAATAATGAGAAGCTCAATATTTCTGCATCGTGTAATTTGGTGGACTTGCCGCAGCACCAGCCTGAGGAGGATATGACATCTAAAGTAGAGCAGGACAAGACGGCGGGCGACACCTCCCTCACAATTGGTGAGGCATCATCCCGACGACCGAGCGAAGACCTGATGGTGATGATTGAATCTGCTAGAGAAGAGGTGCGCCGGGCGAGTGAGCGTCTTCTTGCCGCCATTGAGGCCAACCGCTGCGTGGCGTTCGAGAGGAGTCCTGGCCGCCCGCACAACGACGATGAGAATGAAAAGAAGGATAGTGTTGCTACGGATTGCACTTGGATTGATGAAGCGTCGCTGCAACTGACATTTGGACGCTCCTCAACGGCCTCAGGCGTTGATGTCGCCCGCAACAGTCCGTGGATAACGGAAAGGAAAGTACCGCTGCGTCGCGAGCTGGCAATACATGCGGGTTCTATTCTCCGCCGTTTGCGTGGCTACGACCATGCGGATGCAGGCTTTCTCCCAATGAGGGTAGTGGCACGTGTTGTGCAGCTGGTTTTATCCAAAGACGCAGCAGCTGCTGTTGATACGACGCCGATGCGCTGCAGTGGTGGTGGTGGTGGTTCTGCCAATCGTTCTTCGTTGGTTTCTCCCTCCCCTTTCTCCGCAGGATGCAGTGAGGCGACGGAGAGGATTATGGCCCGACAAAAGACTCGTGCCGATGAGGAGAGCGCGATGGAGTTGTGTGTGAATCTCTGGCGTTGTTTCCGTGAATGCTTCGGTGATCGTAATGCGGCACGACGCTTTGGCATCATAGATGCTACGGATGTAGACAGGACCGATGGGGAGGAGAGCAGTACAAGCAACGGGAAGAAACACTCGCATCCCTTGGCGACATGTTTTCCACGCGTGCGACAACAGTTGAGTCTGCTTGGACAGTCATCTTCTTCATCGCCACTACTACCATCACCACAGCTGTTGGCCACAAACATTGACTATAACGTCTTTGCCGCCAGCCTGACTGAACTCAATTGACATATATACATATACACATATGTATATAAAGAGGTTGATGGTCGTGACACTGTAGAGTCGAAGTAGACGATGTGGCTATCATGCGGATAAAAAGACGTACTAGAACATTTACAAAAAACCCCAAAAAACCAGGTAAAATGTGTTTCCTGTTTTTCCATTTATTTTTTCTTCCTTTTTTGACTCTCTGTGAGCTGGTAATGGGAAGGTAGCTGTGTGTGTGAGAGAGAGCGTGGGTGGAGCCCACAGGAAAGAAAAGGACGAAAGAAACACGGGAAGGACGAAGCTTAGACCCTTATTTATTTATTTATTTTCATTGATTTCTTTTTTCTTTTTCGTTTTTGTAGAGTTCATGCATCAACACGATGATCATCCTTAGATATACGCACATACATGCATAGATAGATATATGGTTTTTTTTTTGTATCTATACATTTTATTGGTATCTTTTTTTTTTTGTCTGCTTGCTTGCCTGCTGCTATTTTTGTTTTCATTGTGCGTGTCACCCTCTCCATTCTTCTGTAGTTACTGGGGTGAGGGAGAGTTTATAGATTGGGGAGAGAACAATAATTTTCATTCTTTCTACCTTTTGATTGCTGATGGTGGAATAAATTCCTTCCTTTGTCTCTTCATATGTGTGTGTATGTGTGTGCCAGCATTTGTTTTTTTTTCCTTTTTACATTTGTTCTTCTTTGTTCTTTTGAACTCACTTAAATTAAAAAATCAAAGAAACATTCCGTACCAGCTTAAATAACTCCTTCCCACGTATTTACATACATACATGAAGACGCATCACGACGTGGAGTTTAACCTTGCTTGGGAGAAGGCAGAGTTCAACCAGTACTGGTACTCCCCGCACACCATCAAGGCCCTGCTGGAGGAGGTGCGTCATCACGCAACGGCATGTGCCTTCCTGTCAACACCGTCACTATACTTTGAGTTGGTTAGTGGTAATAGTGGAAAAGACAATAATGATAACAACAACACCAACCACAACAAGAATGATACCGATAAGGACGCTGCAAGCGATGCCTCTTCTGCAGACATGCTGGCTGCCAAGAGTCGTTTATTTGAGTTTGATCGTCAGTGGGAGAAGCAGGACTCGGGCTTCGTGTACTACGACTTCCACAAGCCCGACCACGTGCCGGTGCAGTATCTCGGCGCCTTCGACTACGTCATGGCGGACCCGCCCTTCATCACGGAGGACGTCTGGACGGCGTACGTGCGGACGGCGCTGCTGCTGCTGCGGCCCGGCGGGAAACTTCTCTTCACGACGGTGCTGGAGAACCACGCGATGCTCGAGGGGCTGCTCGACGGGCCGCTCTTCATCGCGCCGTTCCGCCCCGTCGTGATGCACCTGACGTACCAGTACGTGTGCTTCACGAACTACCGGCCGACGCGGCTCGCGCGCGTGAACTCGGAGCTGCCGCCGGAGGACCCGAAGATCACCGCGGCAACGCAGATGGCGAACGACCTTCGGGAGTCGGAGAAGGAGTTCGCGGTGCAGATGCGGCAGCGGGACCGGCGGGGCGAGCAGCCACTGCCGGCGGCCCAGCGGGAGAGCGGGGAGATGAAGTGGGGGTACATTCCGGCCGGGCTGACGATGTACGCCGGTGGCGGCGATGCCCCGCCGACTGAGGAGGACGCGGTTGACTACGGGGATGTATACAGGGAGATTGAGGCGCTGCGGGAGACGTTGGGTGACTTCAAGCGACACATCGATTTCGCACAGAGGGACCTTGATGTACTGCTGCGACTGCACCAGAGACGCAGCAAGCTGGAGAAAGATGAGAAGCTGTCCGCCGCGGATGCCTCCATTGCGGAGGCGAAGCAACAGTTTGCAACGACGCTGGATGAGATGCAGGGAATCATTGCAACTGTCCAGAGGGGTGAGAAGCGTTTGGCTGGCAACGATGAGGCGGGGGCGTCGCTGGGCTATATTGCCACCATGAAGGAGTGCATAGAGGCGTACAGGACTGTGCCTATCCAGAGACGAGCACTGAATGAAATTGCGGCGGATGCCACACGCAAGTACAAGTCCCCCGTGTTCACAAGAATGAATGAGCTTCTGCAGCAGATGAAGGAGATCAAGAAGCAGAAGCAGCAGAGTACAACGTCCACAACAACGCTCACTGAAGAGAAGGTCCCCAACTGAGAGGCATAGCCTTTTTTCACTCTTTCTCTTCTTCCCTTTCTTTCTCTCTCTCTCTCTCTGTGTGCGCTTGGTGGGTATTTATGAGCGGTGTGATGAGGTTGTCGTTGTTGGTTGCTGCAGTATGGTGAGCAACAGCCAGTACTATATATAATAATAATGATAATAAAGATACATATTGTAGCAAGGGGAATGGAGAACTGAAGAAAATTATATGACTATTCCACTTGCATGGACCCCCTTACCCCTCTACCCCCAAACTGTATGTGGATGTGCGTCTCTGTCTGTGTCTGACTCATGAATTGATGTATAAAATCATTGTTTCTTTCTTTTATTATTATTATTATTATTATTACTCTTGTTTTTTTTCTTTCTTTTTGGTGTCATGTTATTCTTCACATTCTATTTGTCTCTTTCTCTGTGTCTGTGTGTACCTGTGTGACAGCACCTCAGCAATATCTGAAGAGCGGGCAATTCAAACAAACCAGACTAGAATATCTACCCGAAGAGAAATATACATATATATATATATATATATATATATATATATATATATAGCGGAGTGGGTTTCGGCTTTGTTCTTGTCACAGACACTATTACTATTACTTATTTATTTATTTTTCCTTCTTGTGTAGTGAGTGAGAGAGGGAGAGCGATAGAGATCGAAGGGTGAGTTTTATATTGTTTTTCTTTTCATCTGGATTCCCTCCCCGGTTTTAAGCTCCAATGTTTTCTCTGGAGTTTGTGAGTGGCCGTCCGCTTGGGAGTGCGCCGTACTACTCCCTCGTTGTCCGTGAGCCCTACATCGTTGGTAGCACTCGTGGCTCTGACATCATGTTAGACCACGACGACATCATGACGCATCACGCCTCGCTGACTGTGATGCGGGAGAGCCAGGCGCTGAAGCAGCAGCAGCAGCGGGTACTTCGCAAGGGAGTGAACGGCATCGACGATAGTGCAAAGGACTCGGAGCATGTTAACGACGACGAGAATAGCAACAACGGTGGTGGTGGTGTTGTGGGGAGTTTTCTCAACGACATGGAGGCGGGGATGAATGAAATGATCTCCGTGAACCGCACCGACACGGAGGATCTGCTGTCACTCGACAATAAGACGAGGGAGAATAGTAATAATAATAATAATAATAATAATAATAATAATAAGGACAAGGAAGGGGGAGTAATGTCTACAGGCCATGCCAATAGGAATGACCCACTCGTGCTGCGTGTCGTGAATCTCCGCGACGGCGGCCGCATTCTCGCCAACGAGACGGAGGTGGTGGCCACCCCGCTCTTCCTTGCGGACGGGGCGCAGCTGCAGTTCGGCGACCACATCCGCCTGCGCCTGCGCTTCCGCCCGCTCCTCGTGAGCATCGCCCGCAACGCCTTCAGCGACGACCGCGTGCGGGAGCTGCGCTTCATGTTCCACCGCCTCGGCGCCACGGAGGCGGGCGGGGGGCCGGCGCCACACGTCGACGCGCCGCCGCCGATCGGGAGGCTTCACTGCGTCGAGACGCTCAGCGACGACCCGGGGTGCCTCATGGCGCTCGCCTGCGGCTACTCGATTGTGCAGCCGGCGTACGTGCTGGAGTGGTTCGCTGCCATCGCCCAGAGCGCCGCGCTGCCGCTCACGGTCCTCCCGCCGCCGGTGCGGTTTGAGGTCCCGATCCAGTACCACGACTTGGCGCCGGCACACGCGGCGTTTTATCTCCGGCCGGAATCGGACGTCTGCCCATTTCCGCTGTATCCTATTCCCAGCACCGCCACGAGGAAGCGCTCACGTGATGCGCTCTTCAAGAACAAGAAGTTTTTTTTCTTGACGAACGCGGTGGAGCACCGTTACAAGGAACCGGTGTTAGTATGCGGCGGTGAGGTGCTTTGCTTGGAGGATATTGTGACCATTGTAGCCAAGTCAGAAGGAGCGAGAGGTGCTGGTGGTGGTGAAGCAGAGACAGAAGCAGAAGCAGAGGCCAAGACATCAACAAAACAAAATGATGATGAGCATGACGGAGATGGTGACCACGCCGAAGTGAATAATGACACTACTGAAGGGGGCAGCATAATCAATACACCGAAAGAAAACAAGGAGAAAAACCATCAGGACGAGGGAGAGAAAACTGAGGTTATGTATTATGTTGTAGTAGATACAGATACAGAAGCCTTGATACGGTGTGGCGGTTGCAGTGTGTTGGGTGGAGTACGAAACGTCTTGGAAGACGCCCACTGCGCAGGCATTGTGATTCCTGTTGTTAGCGAGCGAAGTTTATTCAACTCTCTTCTTATCAATCGCTTTACTCCTCTTGAGATCACATGGTCCTCTGCCGCAGATAGCGATCAATTCGGTAGAAAACAGACACCCAATGAAGCACTTTTAACACCGTTAGTGGAAGACATTGTGGGGGAGAAGGGTGTTTCTCCCACTCCACTGTGGCGGGATGGACATGGTGTTTCCCCTGCATCAAACATGGCGAGAAGTGTTTCTTCACGTCCACGTCGACGGATTGGTGTCAATGATCGCACAGTGTTTTCAAGTGTAAGCCAAAGGAGGGAACATAATACACCGGCAGGGGGAACCAGGACAACCGCCCGACGTGGGCAACATCGTCGAGGATCGCTCGCTTCTTCACAAGTGAATCAACTCGTCGATACACTTCGCCATCGCGTGCGTGCATTTGTGTCAAAAGAACTGCCAAAACTCCGGGAGAACCTCGCGGGGACAATGCGCAACTTTTTCGTTGACACCGAGGTGCTGGAACACGCCAAGGAGTGTGGAGAGCAGTCCGCGAGTTATCTGCAGAAAATTGATGTCTTACTCTCTGATCCTGCCATTCAGGACTCCCGCCTCTCTCAAGAGCTTCGCCTCTCCTTGCGCGACTGCAACGAACTGTTCCGCACGGCGTATGAAGTCGTTGAGCTCTCCACACTGGCAGCCCAACGCTCGCACCACCCCAGCCGTCATCGTCGCGTGTTTATAAGCGGCTCGCTGGGATACCCGTTCTTTGTATCCCCGATCAGCGGCTCGCTGCCGCCCCTCCCCGCCGCGGTGGATGCGGGACAGCGGCGCGCGAGGAGCGCCCGCACGCCGTCGCCCGCGGTGCGGGGACTGAGGGGAGCGACCGCCCGCGCCAACGGAACGGGGCCGCGGCCGCGACGAGGGCCCCGCAGCGGCCAGCCAACGGCGTCGGCCCAAACGAACGACGCGGCGGAGACGTCGGCGCTGCCGGCGTCGTGCGTCGCGGTGCCGTCGGCCGTCCGCCCCCGCAACGCGGCATCGCGCCGTCGGCCGTCAGTGCCGCAGTTGTCGGGGTCGGCGGGAGAGAGCCACGAGATGCAGCGGCCCGCAGCTGGGCGGAGCTCATCCGCCAAACGTGCTGCCATGTCGCCCCACGCGGCCCACACCACCAGTACCAAGAACAACAGCATGCTTAGTGTACCCCCGGCATTGCAGGGGCTGCCCTCACCACATGAAGCTCTCCTTTCGGGACAACGCAGCCAACACTTTAGTCCGGCTGCGCGACACAGGCCACTGTACCCACGTCGGACACGCTCCACTCGTGGAGGGGATGCCCGCGCCGGATCGCCCGCACTGGCCACGACACACACAAAACGTCGTCAGCAGGTGTAGTAGAAAACAACAACAAAAAGGGGGATTTTTGTTTCTTGTTTTTGGTTTTGTTGAGCCTTCTTTGTATAAAAACGACGCATAGATGTTATTGTCTTGATCTTTGGAATATGTGTCTTTGTGTACTTTTATACGTTTCTTTTATTAGGGAGGGGAGGTGGGTGTACAGAAAAGGGAGAACCAAAAGGAAGAGAACTATTTATCTAGTCTAATATATGGGTAGGTGGAGCAAAAAGGAGGAAGATGAGGTAGTGGACAGGGCTAATAACAGGAATAACGAAACCAAATTCCAACGGCCATGTTAACAAGAGAGAGAGAGATGCATGTCTTCGTATGTGTATGCAGCAATGTCGTTCCATTCTTTTCGGAGTGAGACGAGATGTACTTTTTTATTTCTCTTTTTTCTCTCCTCGAAGTTCGTGGTTTTTCCTTCAGGAGTTATTGTGGACCAACGCAACGGAGCACTCTCTCAATTTGCTTAAGAATCGCTTTATTTACTTCTTCTTTTTCTTCACCTTATTTATCAGTGTTCATTCCGTTCAGCCATCCATGCAGGTGTATGCACGTGGCTTTTTTCTTCTTTGATGTATGTACGTATGTATGTATGCCCATCGCTTTTGCTGTTAGCGGATAACATTCTTGCAATCGTACGCCTACTTTCATTGTTTGTAGAAAAGAGACGAGGCGCTTTTGCTCCTAGTACCCCTTCAAAGAGGGAAGTGTGACTTCCATCGTGAATATTCTCTCCGGTATGACTTGGAATTGCTATATACATACAACTATACCGATAGAGAGGAGGAGATGAGGCCGATGAAAAGGAAAAGAAAAAAATATTGATGAGGTGGCGAACATGTTACATGAATCTATATTTTTATTTATCTATTTTTGTCTGTACGTATAGAATGTAATGGGAGTTACTATGAAATGACAAGGATAGCAAGGAGAGGGGAAACGCGACTGATTGAAGGATAGGTATTTTCTTTGATGAGGTAATAAAAAGAAAAAACACAGCTGGGGTGATGGTGAGTAGTGGGTGGATTACTTATTTATATGAATGGATAGAGAAGGCGGTGGATGTATACATATATTTCGTGTTGTAGCATAAATGGGTTAATGAGGGTGCGAGGTGAAAATCTCAAAGGAGGAAAAGAGAAGTCATTAAAAAAAAAAACGAATCAACTGACTTGGGAAATGTGAAGTAAAGCGCGTAGAATGCATTGCAGACACATTTGTACACATGGAGCCGTGTGCGTACTGGGTTTGGTGTGAACCAACAGAAAAAAACTTACGTAATAAAACAAAAATATATATATCAGGTAAACGGAAGAGCTATGTAAGAGGGCAACCAACAACGATACACCATAAACATACATATATGTCACTGGGTTTGTGAAAGCACAGAAGGTATGTGACGGATGTGTTTGAGCCCATTGGAGAAGCAAAAGGAGGGAGAAAATGAGTAGTAACAAGAACGAAAAAAAATGAAAATTCTTCTGAAGGGTTCTGTTGGCCTGCTCTGAAGAGGGGAAAGATGGGTTTGGGGTATATCTGTACCTATTTTATATACATAGTTTTTTCTTCCTGGATGTCTTTCTTCTCATTCCTTTGATTTCTTTCCTTTCCCTTCTGGAGCTTCTTCTTTGCGTAGAGTGGTGTGTGTTTTGGTTCTTTCTCCCTTCTCTTTGTTGTTGTTGTCGTTTGGCTGTCTCTTTCTTATCGTCTCTTTGTTATTTTATTTCTCTTCTTCCTTTTGCCATAAAACTTGCACCGACACATCCACACCCACACAAAAGGAAGTACACCACCAAAAGAGATCGAGGGTGGGAATAGCAAAAAAGTAAATAAATAAATAAATATATGCTCTCGTCAGTTTGGCCTTATGAAGATCATATTCTTCGTCACTGCGTTGAGCTGGTGCTGGCCGCTGCCGTTGGCGTGCTGCTCTACTACATCCCTCTGTGTGTCCTCAGACGGCGGAGCAGCGTGCGGGGCCTGCAGGTGCTGAAGCCGGCCGCCGGGGCCGCCGCCGCGGGGCTCGTCCTCTTCTCGTGCCTCGAGATGTCTGCGCCGCACCTCCCCGGCGTCCTCCAACTTGTGCGGGAGGGTGTCGTCTCGGCCGACGCACTCGCGTTACTCGGCGGTGCGGCCGCCGGCGGCGGGGCCGTCCTGCAGGCGCACCACCTCGCCACCGACACTGCCACTACTACTGCTAATGTTAATAATATGAATAATATTAATACGGCGATGACGGCGATGATCGCACACAGCGCGGCGGAGGGCGCCGGCTTGGGCATACTGGCGGGCAGCGCGGGGTTCGGCGTCGCCCTCCGCTCGCATGTGCTGCACGGCGTGCCGGACGGAATGTTGGTCGCGATGACTACGGCGGAGGGCGCGGGGTTAATGCGGACGATGCTGTCGGCGCTGCTCGTGCGGTCGGTGCAGGCGGCGGCGTTCTACACGACGGCCGTGTGGGCTCCGTCTGTTTCGGTGGCCGTGCTGCGCGCGACTGAAGGCGTGGCGCTGGGCTCCATGACGGCAATGATGTGGCAGGAGCTTGCGGCACCCCCCATGCAGAGTCTGGGAATAGCAAAAACACTCGCCATTGCACTCGTGACGGCAGAAATATGTAGTTTTGTCATTGGTTAGAAACGAAGCGGTGTCGGTACACAAGGTGGAGTGAAGAAGGGATCCCATACATTGTGTTGTGGAATATCCTTTTTATTTTCTATTACTATTTTTTTTTTGTTGGTTTAGGAAACCCTTGGAAAGGAATATATTTTCATCAAGCAGTGCCTACAATGTTTGTGCATCGATTAACAATATAACCTTTAGCAGCATCATGTTACCCTCTTTTGTATTACCTGTGTGATGTGGTAACAAATAGTTAAGCAGATGTGCGAAGTGATTTTTGGTTCTTTGCCTTGCGAATCATAATTGCCCCTTCGCGAAGGATTCTACGGAGGGCTTCGGGAACACAGAATCTACCACTTCGTAAGTAGTAGCAGAGATTAGAACGATGCTTATTCCTGAATATTTTAAATTGGTTGCTTTCTCTCATTCCTTATGATATTTTCAAACATGAGTGAGACAAGGTCTTGACCAAAAAGAAAAAAAAGACACCTCTGTTCTTTATTTTTTTGTTTCCCTGCTTGTTTGTTTATCGTTTTTCACTTTTCCGCTTTTTCTTTTTTTATATGGTTGCGAAAATAAAAATAGAAGCAACAGAGGGCATGAGAGTCTTCTGTTTCTGAGAGTCTGCGTATGTGTCTCTGTGTTTTGTTTACCTCCCTAAATAATTATCTTGTTACATATAAATCTTTTTTTTTTCTAACTCTGGCTTTTCTTATTCGATACATATATCGACTTACCGTCTTCGGCTTCTAGAGAATCTTAGGTAAAGTAAGAATAAGTATGCTTTCTTTGCCTTGGTTCCTTTTAACATAAGACTCGATGACACTAGCGATCATCCACGGAAGAGGAGTGGTGATTTGTTGTTGAGCGTCTTGCGGATTACTTGCACCGCTGCGGTGGAAGTCGTCGCAACATTTACGGCATGGAAGTAACGGGTCAGTTCGAAACGTTCTTTTGGATGCATCGCAAGCCAATGAACAAAGAGAGCAAGAGAGAGGGGTAGATAGGGAGATGGAGATAGAGAGAGAGCTGTGCGCTTCGTGATGTCAAAGGGGGCGTTGCCCGACCACGCAGCTCAATTATGCGAGTGTGCTACACCGGTCATGGTGAACGTGGGCAAAACCCCCAAACGGAAATGCTCATGGGATTAAGGAAGAAAGCATCCTCCATGAAAAGCGGTGGTTGTGTTGACCCGTTTTCCGTTATAGAGAAGAGGAACACAGTACGTTGGGCCGCTGGGTTGTATGGCCCGAAGAAAAGAACACGAGCGGCCCATGTGTAGCGCAAGTGCCCTTGAAACATGTTTCGCATTACATTCCAGTCATGCTGAACGATGCGACGTTTTGTCTGGATTTGAAAGCATCTTTTTTCTAGATACCACACCGTCGAAGGAGGCGAGACATTTTCTTTTTTTTTTGATGCAGGCGTAAGGGCAGTTCATCATTGCAACCCGTAAGGCCCCCAATGGGATACAAAACGGGTCCGGAATTTTTGCAGTTGGCCACACCAACGTTAGCAGGAGCACCGAGGCGTGGTTGGAGCAGGTTGGAAGCCACCACAGCGCTTCTTCGCATTGACCTCTGGATTGTCATTATCAGGATTACGGGAGATGGGGAAGACGTGAGGCTTAGGGGAAGAAGTTACAAAGAAGGCTTTCTCTGGCACTCCTGTCGCTTAAAGAAACAACATCACGTTGGCTGTGGGGACTGTGTGGTCACTCTCCTTTTTTTCGACGCAAAGCACCCAAGGCAGAAGACCCCATATCGAGTTAAGCATCTTCAAGGTTTCCGGGTCCAGCAACTTGCGGATGCAGTCTACTTTTGACGCGTCGACATTTACATGCTGTAAAGGTATTTTCCCCACCTCTTCTCGTGTAGATTGTCTCGCGGCATGCTCGAGGTGAAATCGTGGTCGGCCTCGGTGGCATCCAATGTACTTCATCTGTTCCCAACTGCGGTTTGTAATTTAGCCACTCACTCGCGTCATGGCCATGAGTGCCGGCGCCTTCGTTAGGAGAGCGTTGCGTTCCCCCAGGTGTCTCACCGTATTCCGCGGGAGGTCGAAAGGTTCACCGCGCGCGGATCCACCCCGTGTTTTTCCACTAAACTTGCTGCATGGCGTCATGCCACGCTGTTTTTGTTGAATGCGTGGGGGTTCCGCGTGGTTTTGGATGCTTTCGACCTTTTGAGTCGTGAGATCTGTGAGTCGATCTCCTTCCCTGAGCGTTGTTAATGGCATTCTTATGTGGTAGGCGCCTTTTCCGTGTATGCGGATGCGCCTCGCTGCTCGCTTTGGGCCGCTTTTGTGGTTCTTTTTGGCGCCGCCCCGTTTCCCACTAATTGTTGGTTTTCCGACTGCTCGCCAGTGGCGCGACGTCCACGGTTCGCCGTTGTTCGCGCCAAATGAAACGCCACCTGGCCCTTCCGGCCGTTACCTTCCTGAATTTTCTCCACTTTTTCTTTGCGTGATGGGTGGGCGTGCTTTGCCTCCCCGCCGCTCGTTTTCCTAACCCCGTGGTTAACAAATGCGCTGGGGATTTGCCCATCACCACCGTACCCCAGGAAGCGTTCTCTCATATTTGAATTGCGTGGTCGGCGCGGCGTCCTTTGACATCACGAAAAGCTCGCTCTCTCTTCGCCCGTTGGTTTCGATGCGTCTGGCGGGGTCTCTCGGACCGGCCCGCTGCCGAGAACCGCCTCCCCCATTCCGAGGGCACCCAAACCCCCCTCGCCAGCACGTTGGCTTTCCCCAAGGGCGAAACCAATATTGCTGTGCCTGGTTGGTTTCCGCCCCGCGTTCGGGTGCGGTTGGCGGGTGTGATTGAGTCCACCGCCCTTGGCCGCAGCATTCTAAAAACGATGGGGGCGCGCTTTCTTCTTTATGGGGGCTGCCGTCGTCGGCTTCCGTTGCTGACGGAGAGCCTCCCAGCGTCGTTTTTTCTGGCAAAGCGTCTGTCACCCTCCCCTCGGAACCAATTGTATAAATTTCCCTTTTTTTATATAACATTTAGACGCTTCATGGCAAACAAATGACAGAATTAGCATCTAAGTGTTTTCCGCGCCCGCCTCGTCCCGCGAGGGGCCGTGCGGCGTGGACGAAGGCATCCGCCCCGCACAAAGTAATGTGCGGCCGTTCCCGCATTTTTGGTTGGGAAATGCGTGGGCTCGTCGCGGTTATCGCCGCACCTCTGAAATTATTTAATGCTGCTTAGCCCTATTTTCATTAAGAAAGGAATGGTGGAGACACCGCGCTCTATCCTCATCGCCGCGTCTTATCATACGCCCTCGGCCCCTTTGACGTAAATGGAAGGATCGCCCCGGCACTCATGGGCTTAACGAAGGGCCACGTCGACACGCTCAAAACTACCCTATTCTAAGAGAGGGGCCCCATCGACTCTGCCTCATGAGGGCGATATGCATCTTTTATTCCCACTCCAGAATCCTCTTAATCCCAGTTTTCTGGGCATTTTTCTCCGTCGTATCCTTCCGCTTGGTCGTAATGTATTGGCTTCGATGCCTCGCAACTCTTTGTCCGTGCGCTTCTTGTACCAATTGTTCTTTATAATAGGTAGGTTCTTTAATCTGTTCCTGTGAGCGCTTCGTCGCCTTGCTCAAAGGTTCTTCTTGTGCTGTGCGAGTCTGCGTTCTCCCATCGATGTCTTGACGCGCCTGTGCTGCTCGCTGTGGGGGTCCGGGCGCATTTGTGTTGATCCCATTAAGCACGAACTCGTGATGCCTTCGCGGGTTCCCCTTCTGGATATGTATGGCGTTTTCTTCCCGACCCAATTCCTCCACCTTGTTCGTCAGAACCCCGTGGCATTTGGGGTTCCAACTTTGGGTTCGTTGGCGCGTGGGGGCTGGCCGCTGCGGCTGCGCAAAGTCGGGTCCGTTCGTCGGGATCCGTCACCCACAATAAGTCCACACTTGCGAACTGTGGCTCTCTTGCCTCCCCTGCAAACAATTTTTTTTTTTGCTCCGTGCATTCCTTCCTCTGAAGAAGAAGCGGCACGGCCATCAGCTCATCCTTCGCATTACGCATCTCCCAGTGGGACCGTGCTTCACCCTTAACACCATCATCATTCTCAAGTTCCATGCCCTCAATGTCATTGCATTTGAAGTGTTCCTTCGCGACCCGCACAGTGTTGGGTCCTGTCACCAACCATGTCTTTGCTTTACCACGCACATGTACATCGGACTTCACTATGCCCTTCCGTTGCATATCCTGGAAACTGAATCCGAGAGCATGCGCCATCGCGTGTGCTGCAACGCGAACGCTCCACATTGTGTCCGTCATGTACTCTGGATCAAAGTTCAAAGCGCCAATGGATGGACGAGTGTCAGTATACGTGGCACATGTCGCTCCCCATGCAGCCTTATGACTCATTGGTTCAGCAGCAGCGTAGATGATCATGTCAGCGTCGGATACGCCATCCTTTATGTGTATTGTTGGAGCTTTCAAACCACTGCATGGGTCTCCAAAAGACCTTGGCACTTGTATGCTTTCAGTCGTTGGTTTGACAAGAAGTCGCTCGGCGTGAAGCCTGACGGCACCTGGAATGATCGTTGTCTCATACAGTTGCTTCTTTTCATCTGTCAATATGTTATTCTCGGTACATGTTACGTGTTCCTTCAGCAGGTTTGTCCGACTTTCACCTTTCTCTTTGCAAAACAGTTCTTTGTTCCCTGCATTCTTCACACCCTCCGTGAACACTTGGATGCGGATTGGTTTCCACTCACCGTCATCATCTCCCGTTGCGGCGACGGTGTGCGCCTGCACTGCGCCCCGTCCCCTTTGCGGCACCTCCCGCACCACCGCAGAAACGTGGCAGGCGGCGCGCGCATTGGACCAGCAGAGAACAAACAACAGCCCCGGCAGGAGGAGCGGTGCGGCGTGGCTGGCTGGCGCATTGCTCAAAGAGAGAAAGAGAGTGTGTGTGTGTGTGTGTGTGGCAGTCACTCAAGGTGTCCACAAGAGTAACAAAGGAATGATGAGGATGGGAGGATAGATGAGTAGGCAGCAATAGATAACCAGAGGGGGAAACAAATAGAGGGCAGCAGCTCAGTTTGAGCTACACCACACCACAACATGGAGTCGCACACTTCGATGTATTACTAGATCCATGACATGACTGCCATCAGCAACATGGCTTCCTCTCACGCATCACACACACTGTCACACTGCAATACTCTCTACATGCACGTGAAGGGCACAGGAGGCACAGAACACAGAGAAAAATGGAGAAACACAATTGCCAGGAATACCCCAACAATGGCGGCCACACATCCCTCGCAGCCAGCAAGGCACCTCATCCCACACACGCACAAGTAGCCCAACAAGAAGAAAAAGGAAGCGGTCTATCCACCACACGGGGGAGTCATTCATATTCACATGCCTTCAATGGTACACTCACTCACTCTTCCTACGCATTCTAGCTTGCGAAGGTAAGCAGCCACAGACACACAGACACACACACACACCTGCCAGTAGAAACAAATACTTTCTACACAGCAGCCATTCATGCAGGGAAACATTACAGCATTGCTGTGTGTGCTTGTTGACTGTGATCCAGTGTGATGAGGTAGCGTGGAAGACGAAAGAAATGGAGGGAGAGAAATACAGTGCAAGGACAAGGATGTGGAAGAATAGCGCCTTCACTGAGACATCAGATTACATTGTAGCCAAAGAAGTTGCACATCAGGTGGAAGTTAATTCACCGTAAAACAAGAAAAAACAAACACTTCAAAAAAAAAAGAGTATTTCCCCAAATTACGAATCCACACAGATAAACAGAATGAGGAGGGAAATACAAAAAAAGAACCAAAAAGAAAACAGAACCTCACACAGAGCAAGTGCAAGGTTATCCCACACATGGGGGATGCAAGCATATGATTAGAGCACACAGATTATTTAGTTTTTTATGAAGACATATATACCGTGTGCACCACTCACAATCACACAACAGTGGAAGCAAACACGGTTGGGACGAGGAGGAGCAGCAGTGAGTAGGCGCCCACCCACAGAGTGACGATGTCACTCCCATCAGCATTCTGGGTGACATTACTTCCAGTAGTGCTGGTATTGGTTTCGCTGCTCTCTGCAGATGGTGTATTGGTAACTTCCGTATTACTCCTGCTCTCGGTGACAGTTTCACTGGGTGTGGTGGGTGCCGTGTTAGGGACAGCTCGGTCGTTATCCTCAGACACACTTCCCTCTGCAGGTGGTTTGCCTTTTTCGCTGGGTGGGGCTGTGTCAGGATGCACAGTGGACTCATTGCGTGGAGAGACCTCATGAGCCGACTGGCTACATCCACTGCTGCCGTCGCTGGCTTCCTGCTGACCGCTGTTCTTTTGTGGATCCACGCTGGCCTGCCCACCCTCTTCACCTCCACGCCCACCAGCCCCACCGCCACTGGCGGACTGAGTGACCGGTGCTGAAGGACGGAGGACGCTCCCGCACCACTCGTGGTGATTTGTGTGCCCAAGTCTCCCGCATTGATCCCAGTCGTCCCCACAGGTGAACCTCTCGTGGTTTGTTCCGCAGTCTTTCCGTCTGCATGAGCGTTAGTGCTGTTCGCTTTAACCAGCTCCACAAACGTTTTGTTATGGCTGCAGTAATTCTCAATATCCGCGTCACTCTTGTTCAAAACACTTTTTAACGAGGCCCAACCGTTCTCGGTGCAGTAATTGTAGTCCCACGACTCCCCACCACCAACCCAGCACACAGCAGGCAGAGGAGGCAGAGTAATAGCACACGGCTCGCAACCATCATCATCAGGCGTGTTAGAGTCAACCGGATAATCTCGCTGCAAAACAAAAAAAAAGGAACGAATGGAGAACAATAATGAATCATACAAGTAAAGGTCGAGATCAAAGCACATACAAAACAGTCTAGCAAATCAAACAAATGTTTAACCAATAAATAAATAGTAAAAAGAAAAGAAAAAGAAAGATACCGTAAAAACAATAAAAAAAGAGCTCAACTATGGTGATAATGTTTCCTTCCATACGATGCACCAACAGTATTAGTAGTAGCCCAGAAAAAAAGAAAAAACAAACACTTCAAAAAAGAAAAAAGAGCATTTCCCAAAATTACGAAACCACACAGATGAAGAGAACAAGAAGAGAAATACAGAAAAAAAGAAACAAAAAGAAAACAGAACCTCACACAGAGCAAGTGGAAGGTTATCCCACACATCGGGGATGCAAGCATATGATTAGAGCACACAGATTATTTAGTTTTTTATGAAGACATATATACCGTGTGCACCACTCACAATCACACAATAGTGGAAGCAAACACGGTTGGGACGAGGAGGAGCAGTGAATAAGCGCCCACCCACAGAGTGATGATGTCACTCCCATCAGCATTCTGGGTGACATTACTTCTAGTAGTGCTGGTATCGGTTTCGCTGCTCTCTGCAGATGGTGTATTGGTAACTTCCGTACTACTCCTGCTCTCGGTGACAGTTTCACTGGGTGTGGTGGGTGCCGTGTTAGCGACAGCTCGGTCGTTATCTTCAGACACACTTCCCTCTGCAGGTGGTTTGTCTTTTTCGCTGGGTGGGGCTGTGTCAGGGTGCACAGTGGACTCACTGCGTGGAGGGACCTCATGAGCCGACTGGCCATGTCCACTGCTGCCGTCGCTGGCTTCCTGCTGACTGCTGTTCTTTTGTGGATCCACGCTGGCCTGCTCACCCTCTTCACCTCCACGCTCACCAGCCCCACCGCCACTGGCGGGCTGAGTGACCGGTGCTGAAGGGCCGGGTGGAGGGGAGAAGGACCGGAGGACACTCCCGCACCACTCGCGGTGTTTGGTGTGCCCGAGTCTCCCGCATTGATCCCAGTCGTCCCCTCAGGTGTATCTCCCGTGGTTTGTTCCGCATTCTTTCCGTCTGCTTGAGCGTTAGTGATGTTCGCTTTAACCAACTCCACAAACGTTTATTATGGCTGCAGTAATTCTCAATATCCGCGTCACTCTTGTTCAAAACACTTTTCAACAACACCCAATCATTCTCGGTGCAGTAATCGTGTCCCACGCCTCCCCACCACCAACCCAGCAGCACAGCAGGCAGAGGAAGCACAGCAATAGCACACGGCTCGCAACCATCATCATCATTAGGCGTGTTAGAGTCAACCGGATAATCTCGCTGCAAAACCGAAGAAAAAAGGAACGAATGGAGAACAATAATGAATCATACAAGTAAAGGTCGAGATCAAAGCACATACAAAACAGTCTAGCAAATCAAACAAATGTTTAACCAATAAATAAATAGTAAAAAAAAGAAAAAGAAAGATACCGTAAAAACAAAAAAAAGAGTTCAACTATGGTGATAATGTTTCCTTCCATACGATGCACCAACAGTATTAGTAGTAGCCCAGAAAAAAAGAAAAAGAAAAAGAAAAAAAGAAAAAAAGAAAAAACAAGCACTTCAAAAAATGAAAAAGAAAAAAAAGAAAAAAAGAAAAAGAAAAGAAAGAGAGAAAGTAAGCATTAATAGGAAAAACATACCCACCCCAAAGGGGACACCAAACAAACATGTATATCCCCTCCATGATGGGTAACAATTGCACACCCACACCCACAGACACACAGAGACCCATACTTCGACTCAGCAGAGACTCATGTGCAGTACTGTCATGATTTCTGAGCCGTGCCACCAAGTCCGTACTTTTCTTGGAATCAGCGGAAGTATTGTTTGAGTGTACTAAGGTGGTGCGTAAGTGTTTTCCTCCCATTGGCCACAATCCACCATCTTCACACCACCCAGCCGAGCAACACAAAGACACACAGCCCAAGCACAAGCAGTGACATCCGAGGAACACTCCCGTGTAGAGAGGTGTCTGCCGCAGCAACTGTCGTGGTATTCACTGGCGTGCCGGCTGCGCTTCGATGCATGACAGTGTTCCCACCGGGTTCAGTAGTATTCGTTGGTGGGGATGAGGATGACAGGGCCTCTTGTGGGTCTTATGGGGTTTATGGGTCTGGTGTGTTTTGTAGGTTTCATGGGTTTAGCCGGTCTTGTGGGTTTTGCCGATCTTGTTGGTCTAGCCGGTCTTGTTGGTTTAGCCGGTCTTGTGGGCTTAGCCGGTCTTGTTGGTTTAGCCGGTCTTGTTGGTTTAGCCGATCTTGTTGGTTTAGCCGGTCTTGTTGGTTTAGCCGGTCTTGTGGGCTTAGCCGGTCTTGTTGGTTTAGCCGGTCTTGTTGGTTTAGCCGGTCTTGTTGGCTTAGCCGATCTTGTTGGTTTAGCCGGTCTTGTTGGTTTAGCCGGTCTTGTGGGCTTAGCCGGTCTTGTTGGTTTAGCCGGTCTTGTTGGCTTAGCCGATCTTGTTGGTTTAGCCGGTCTTGTTGGTTTAGCCGGTCTTGTTGGTTTAGCCGGTCTTGTGGGTTTTGCCGATCTTGTTGGTTTAGCCGGTCTTGTTGGTTTAGCCGGTCTTGTGGGCTTAGCCGGTCTTGTTGGTTTAGCCGGTCTTGTGGGTTTTGCCGATCTTGTTGGTTTAGCCGGTCTTGTGGGCTTAGCCGGTCTTGTTGGTTTAGCCGATCTTGTTGGTTTAGCCGGTCTTGTTGGTTTAGCCGGTCTTGTTGGTTTAGCCGGTCTTGTGGGCTTAGCCGATCTTGTTGGTTTAGCCGGTCTTGTTGGTTTAGCCGGTCTTGTGGGCTTAGCCGGTCTTGTTGGTTTAGCCGGTCTTGTTGGTTTAGCCGGTCTTGTTGGTTTAGCCGGTCTTGTGGGCTTAGCCGATCTTGTTGGTTTAGCCGGTCTTGTGGGCTTAGCCGATCTTGTTGGTTTAGCCGGTCTTGTTGGTTTAGCCGGTCTTGTGGGCTTAGCCGGTCTTGTTGGTTTAGCCGGTCTTGTTGGTTTAGCCGGTCTTGTTGGTTTAGCCGGTCTTGTGGGCTTAGCCGATCTTGTTGGTTTAGCCGGTCTTGTTGGCTTAGCCGATCTTGTTGGTTTAGCCGGTCTTGTTG